>PITA01005972.1:49052-104885 GCA_004023965.1 Spilogale gracilis
CCCAACTCCCACTCTGACCCCCACCCTGACCCAAATCCTAATATTAATTTGACACTGGACCTAATCTTGATCCAAACCACTTCTCAAATATCGACTCTAGCCCCCCAATTTACTCCGACCCACCGCAACACAAATTCTGTTTGTAAACAACCCCAACACATATCCCAACTAAAGCCCAATTAATCTCTAACTCACTCGGACCCTCCACCCCCAGTAAGTCCTAACCCAACTTCAATCTCAACCTCCCCAGCCCCCCACAGAGCAGAGGAGGGCTCGCTGTGTCTGGAGAGCTTCGGGCTGGTCAGCATGCTGGTGTCCTGGGCAGTTTCAGGCACTAGGAGTCTGTCTGTCCTCTGTTGGTTCCGGGTCCCAGCCCCCACAGGCTCTCCGCAGGTCGCATGGTGAACAGCGGGCACAGTCATCGATGGTGGCTAGTGTGCACCTTCACTCAGCACCGCTCAGGGAGGCCTTGTCCTGTCCCAAGCAAATTTGATTCTCCGATATATTAGATGAGGAGACCGAAGGTCCAGAGGGACCAGGCATTTCCGGGAGGCAACTCCCGTGTGCTGCTCTGGGCCGGGCTCCCTGGAGGTGACAGGCGCAGGCTGCGGAGGTCTGTGACCGGGCTGTCTAGCTGGTCCATCTCACTGTCCCCGTGAGCCCCGACGGAAGGGTCTGACAGCTCTGTGTTGTGCTTTGTGCGGCGGGACTCAGGACATGGTGGGCCCAGACCTGCAGCCGGGGTGGGGGCCCCGAGGCTCAGCCTGGCACTGGAGCACGGTGTTAGCTTCTGTCTCCACATGTCTCTTCTTACAGGGATACCAGTCATATTGAGTTAGGGCCCATCCCGGGCCAGGGTGACCTCAGTGAGCCCAGCTAAGCCTGACAGGGCCTTGTTTCCAAATAAGGCCACCTCGCAGACCCTGCGGGCTGAGCACGTAGACACACCTTTTGGGGAATATGGTTCAATGTGTAGCAACCACACACCTTTCCCCTCCTTTAATTAGATGCTATCAGCAAGCAATTATCATATCCCACACGGAAATTCAGATTTTTGCCCTCCTCCTGTGTGAGCCCCTGCAGGGTGGAGAGAGAGGTGCCCATCCCCCCCCCCCGACCCGACACGGGGCATTCTCCGTGGGCCCACCCCAGCCCAGTCCCAGTGCTCCTCTGGTCCGGCCCTGTGAACGCTGGCCCAGTGCTTCTCGGCTGGGTGATGAGGCCTCAGAGGGCACCTGTCAATATCTGAAGACCATTTTGGTATCACAGCTTGGGGCTGGGGGGGGGAGTGCTCTTAGCCTTAGTCAAGAGTCCAGAGATGCTGCTAGACATGTTGCGATTCATGGGATGGCACCTGTAACAAAAACGTCCCAGCCCCAAATGTCAGCAGTTCCCAGGTTGGAAACCCTCCCTGCATTTATCTTGGCATGTGGCCACCATGTTAAAAACTACATTTCCCAGGCTCCCTTGCAGTAACTATGACCACGTGACCACATTCTGCCCAATGGGATGTCAGCACACAGGCTGCGTGCAACTTTCAGAAGAGGATGCTCCGCATTAGGAGGACCGCACCGTCCCATCCCACTGGGCTGAGGGCTTACTGTGGGTGTCATGGCAGTGCCCTCGGCTGGACCAGCCAGCCCAGGCCTGGAGGTGGGAGATGCCTGCTTGGGACCACTGAGGAGACGGTGAAGGCGCTGGTACCCTCCACCCCATCTGGCACTCCTGTGGGTCCTGCCAGACTCGACCGGGGAGAAATCACTCCCATCCGTCCCAGCCACCATGTTTTGGGCTGCTTTGTTACTGCAGCATCGCCTGTCCCCCGACTCACGATCCTAAATCCCAGGCCAGCCCTTCCCTCCTGAGACAAATTTCTGGTTTCCATCAGAGCCTTTCCGGGAAGGGAAATCTCAAGAATGAAACATAGCAGATCCTGTGGAGCCCGAGCTCACGGTGTCCAGGCAGGTTCCAGCACAAACATTCCAGCGGTCCTGCCCGCAGCACACGCTGCTGGGCTTTCCTCCCTGCCTTCCAGAAATACTCGGGAATCGGGGCCATCGTAAGAAGCTGGGGAAACTTCACAGGGTCACGCTGAATGTGAGCCTTCTTGGCTTGTTTTCCCAAACACTTCAAAGGGTCCTCTGCATTTTCTGAAAAAGCTGGAAAAAAAACAAAGCCAAACAAAACGAAAAAAAAAATATCTGAATTCTCTCTCTCACTCTGGAGCCTTGTACCTGCTATGTTCAGAGTTGCAGATCATGGTGTGAACTTGCTTTTGTTTAATGAACCCTTTCCTCCAGACTTGTTCCCGAATTCTACATGGGGCCACAGTAATAGAGGGAGCGGGGAGACAGGCTTCAGGGCGAGGGCGGCCCTGAGCGAGCGCCGGGATGCCGAGCTCATTCATGCATTCACACCCCAATACCTACAGGCTCTGTATTCATTCCCTCTTGTAGTTGGGACCAACGATCACTCAGTAGCTTATAAGGATATGCATTTATTATCTTATAGTTAGTTCTGCAGGATGAAGCTTAAAAATGGGTTGGCAGGGCTGGTTCCTCCTGGAGGTTTCAGGGCTGAACCCGTTTCCTGGTTCTTTTCCAGCTTCTAGAGATGTCTAGAAGGTTCCTGAGCTTGTGGCCTCTTCCTCCCGCCACCTGTCCTCTGCTTCTGATATCACATCTATTCTCACTCTGACCCCTGTCTCTCTCCTTCACTTGGTAGGACCCTGGTTCCTACATGTAGGGTCCACTCTGGGATGATACCCCAGCTCGCGGCCCTCGGCTGAACACCACCTGCAGGGCCCCGTTGGGGCCGTTAGGGCCCAGAGTATGTGTATTTTGTCTGGGGACACAATGATGCTCAGAGAAGGCAGCCAGGGGCTGTGGACAGCGAATCAGTCCGGACACCATCAGCCCCGAGCTACAGGACCTCCTCTCAAAGAGCTCATCAACAAGGTCACTTAACATCCCCTCTGCAGGGTTGCCCATGCTTGGAGACCCCAGAATGAAGCATGAAGGACCCCGGCTCCTCCCCCTGCGGTTACCATCCCCATGTCCAGCCCCTCGGGTCCCAAGAGCTGCCTGCTCTGGGCCTCCCCCTGCACCTGGGTGACCAAACAGGAAGAAAGGCAGTCGACCTTCATGCACATTTCTTGCTCATTATCAAGGACGTGATATCGGCTGGGACCGGCCGTGTGGGCTCTCCTCCAGCTGCTGGGGAAGAGGGACCCCCTTTCCCGAGCCCATCGCTCTTCCTTCACCAGACAAACTGGGTATGCGGGTGTGTTAGCTATCAAGGCCGTGTAACAAATTATACAAATGGACCAGCTTTTTAAAATGACACCGTTTATTATCTCAGTTTCTGGGGGCCAGGATTCCAGGTGCGGGTTGGCTGGGTCCCCTGCTCGGGGTCCGAAAGCTGAGATGAAGGTGTCAGCTGGGGCTGAGCTTTCCCCGAGGCCTGTGGCCCTTCCAGTCTCACACAGCTCTCAGCAGAATCCGGTTCCCAGAGCTTGTGGTCCTTTTTTTCCGGCTGCTGTTTGCCAGGGACCACTCTTGGCCCCTAGAGACCCTCCAGATCTGGTCTTTGGGCCCCTTTCTCGTGACATTCCTTCATCCTGGAGGCCCACAGAACATCTCTGATACTTTCAAAGGGCTCACCTGATCAGATCAGGCCCACCCAGGATCATATTTAATTAGTTCACAGTCAACTTATTAGGGGCCTACCTAAGGCAGCAACACCCCATCAGATTCGCAGTCAGGGACCTGGGATCCCTCCAGGGCATGGGTCACTGGAGCTCCGTGGGCCAGGAGGCAGTGAGTGCTGGGGCCTGGCTCTACAGCACGCCCGCCCAGAACGCAACTCCTCAGCCTTCTTGTCGGACAAGCTGTCACTTCCTATCCTCCAGTCTGGGCTGAGCCCCTATTTCCTCCACCAAGTCCTCACTGAGCCCCGAGGCAGGTCAGAAGACCCCCCAGGCCCTGCCAGGGGATAGACCTAAAATGCCCCTGGGGGAGGGGGAGAGGGGAGGGTCCCCTGGTCGGCGGACAGGGTCACTCCAGCCCTCAAAGGCTCCACCTTCAGACTTCAGCTTGGCACTCAGTCCCAAGAGAGCCCTTCTGAGGCCACCCCCCACGGAAGACAGTTGCCAGAAGTAAGACTAAACCAGTGGGTGCCCATCAGCAGCGAGGCGGGCTGGTGAGGGGCCACAGCGTCCCAGGCCCCTGGGCTTCACTGGCCTCTCCTGCGAATGGGACGATCACACAGCAAATACTCAGCAAGGCCCCCAAAGCGGGTGAACTGGGCCCAGCACCCGTGGACTGTCCAGGACGGGCCCGGCCTGGGGGAGACACTCACTGTTGGCAGCTACCATGGGCAGGGGGGCCTGGGGGCTTGGGCACAGCAGCTGAGGGCAGGAGGGTGGCCAGGGTGGGCTCTGAATGTGGACCTGCGGGGGTGGTTTCCCAGCAACAGAGGCAGGAGGATGGTAGACACAGCCTGACCCCTGTGCTGAGCAGGCCTTGGGCTCAGAGAGCCCCATGGACAGTGTTCCCTGGAGCCTGAACATCGGCCCTAGGGGGGCCACCTGGGGGAGGGAGTCTGTTATTACCATCTATAGGCACTGAGGCTCGGACAGGAAGGGCTGCTTCCAAAGGTCATGTGGGGACATCTGTTCAGCCCAACCCTATAGAGTCCAGACTGGAGGCCAGGCCGAGGAGGGCCTTGAATGCCAGGCTCAGGCACCTGGGCAGCAGCAAGCCCCACAGGGAAGACACAATCCAGCCTGGAACGGGGGAGCAGAGGGGCAGGCTGGAGGCAGAAAGCCACGGGAGGGTGCTGCAGCAGCCAGCATGGGCAGGGGACGGGGCGAGCCTGAGCTCCAGCAGGCGCCGGGCTGAGGCAGGTACACGGCCTGTGCTTAAGGAGACGTGCTGACCCACTGCTTTCCTCTATTAGGCTCACTGCAAATCGAAGATGGTCCCTAGAGCAAGTCTTCCTCCAGAGGGGACTTCTGCCAGTTCTGTAAGAACTCGGCTGTGCCAAATCCATCAGAGTGATCAATATTGCAATGGATCTGGTCTGCGGGCTAGCGCGTGGAGAGCCAGGCCACGTTCTAATAAGACCAAGTGGTTCTGGAATTCTTCAGGGAGGGGCGGGCAGAGAAGCGAGCCTCATTTTCCCCTGCCTGTCTTTAAAAATGAAATTTCAAATAAACGTGGTGAGGCGCAGGGGGCGGGGGGCAATCCTCAGATCAGCTCAAAGGAGGAAACAAGTCCTCTTGGTCTGGAGACTAGGAAGCCGGGCCAGTCTCCCTCTGTGGCCGCACTTGCTAGAGAAATGCAAGGGGGTCCTCTGCCTGCCTCCAGCCCTTCCCTGCTGGGCACACCCCCCACAGACACAGAAGACCAGCTGTGACACCCACTTCTCGGAGCTCACAGCCAAGTGGGGGCAGAGCTGGTATGGATCTTAAAACTATCCAGTCCAATACCCCCACCCTACAGATGGGAAAACCAAGGCCATGGGAGTCCAGCCAGCGAGTAAGTGATGAGCAGGAATTTACCTCCACAGAACAGAGGCAGAAGGGGGCCACCGGCTGGCACTGGCAGCCCCCGTGGAAGGCCCCCCTGCGCTCTGCCGGGCACCGCGGGCACCGCGGGCACCGCGCATACCGCAGGAGTCCAGCCCGGCCAAGGAGTACAGAGGCCATCAGGACCTCCGCAGGATTCCTGACCTCACTTTCACCCCCACCCTTATGCCAGCTTTGACTGAGCCCTACCGTGAGCCACAGCGGGGCTGTGCACTGGGCAGCGCGAGAGACACCGCGAGAGACACGGCGAGAGACACCACCTGCTCTCAGGAGCCCAGTGGAGAGGGGCCGGGTGGGAGGGGGCCTGCCCCTGGTGGGCACACAGGAGTCAGGAGACGGAAGGGGCTCCTGGTCTAGCTTGGAAGATCAAAGAAGCCTGCTGGGGCAACTCAGCGTTCTGAAGGAAGAGAAGGGCCTGGGGGATAGAGGAGGCCAAGGATTTCCAGCCTGGAGCAGAGCATGGCCGAGGCCCCAAGCTCACGGCAGGAGGGGACAAATGGGCGTGCAGCCTGGAGGGAGTGGGCTGAAGAGCCCTCTGAAGGAGCGGGGTGCACGTGAGCAGGCTGCCGCGGCAGAAGCCAGCCAGCAACCCGGAAGAGCTGCCCAGACAGGGCGCCAGATACATGCTCCCTGCAGCCTGGGACCCGGAGGCAGACCGCAGGCACCTCTGCGCGTGCGCGCCTCTTTAGGGGGCGGGGCTGAGCACATGCGCGGGGGCCGTTAGCGGCCGCGTGCGTGCACGTGCATATATGCACATGTGTGTGCACGGATACATGTATATGCACAAGTGAGGGGCACACACATTTGCGCCCATGTGTGTACAGAACACACGTGCATTTTATGCGGGTGTAGGGATATGTGTCCACGAACACGTGAGTAGATAGGTGTGCACATGGTTTATGTGTGTGTGCAGCATGTGAATACACTAGTGTGTTCATGCACGCCTGCTTGTGGAAGCACACACATGCATGTGTGTGTGCACATGGCTATGCACACGAATGTCCGGTATAACTTACACAGCTGTGTGTGCACCTGTGTGCGGCATGCACGGGTACGTGTCGGTGTACCTGCTATGCCAGCACAGGCGTACCCAGAAACGTGTGCACGTGAATGTGTGCCTGCACTCACATGGGTATGCATGCATGCACGTCTGAGTGTGTGCACGTGTACCACGCGTGCAAGAAAGCGGTTCAGGGAGACAAGCTCCCGTCCACCAACACAGAGGTCACTCGTGGAACATAGAGCACTGCACCCCAGGTGTGCACCCAGATCCCCTCTCACAGCACCCGGGGCCCAGGACCCAGTGTCCCATGGCTGTGTGTTCCTGGCTAGATCAATGCTCCCTCTGGGCCCCACTCATCACCGGTGGGAGGAAGGGCAACTCGGCCTTGGCAGCCCCGAGGCGTGTCACGGCTATGTGATTTTCCTTCTAAGAGATCCTACAGCTCTCCCCACTGCCCTCACCTCTACCCCCTCTACCACTGCAGCCTGAATCCTTACAACACCCTCCCCATCATCCCTCTGGATCCTGCCAAGCCCAGGCCTGCCCACCAGCGACTCACGGGGACAGGCAGCCCTCCAGGCACACGCTGTTTTGCTTGTTACAGGATAATCAGGAGCGGTTCGTCAAGCCTCATTTTCAATGTCTGGGGTAAGAGGCCTCTCCAGCTCCCTGTTGAGCAGCTGCAGTCCCCGGGGCCTCCCTCCCTCCCTCGCACACAGGCAGGCCTCTGTTCAGTGCAGCCCCGAAGCCCAACGAAGGGCTTCTCCACCCCGAGGACTCCTTAGGGGACCCAGCTATCCTCTCCTCCTCTGGGCCTTGACCCACAGGAGAGGCACTTCCTCCTGCCTTATGCCAGGGAGAGGCTACTGCCCGCGGCCCTGAGGTCAAAAAGCCAGCCAAGCGTCCCCGGAGGCCTGAGTCACTGGGCCGGCCAGGCACTCTGGATAACCCCAGCCTGGACTGGCGAACCGCTTCCTGGGCAGCGGGAGGTCCTGCCTGCTGCGGGCCCCAGGCGCTCCCTGTCCTTTTTCCTCCAAACTCTTCGTGCTTGGCTGCCCTTGAATAGGAACATGTGAGCTGTCCAGGGCAGACACCCCCAGGCATCCCCCAAAGTGCTCCTCATGAGATGAGAACCCCCAGCATCTGCAGGAGGCACATGTGGCTGGCCAGCTGCTGGGGGAGAAAGCTCCCCCAAACCTACATCTGAACCCTCTCACTTCCTTTTTTTTGGATCCACCTCTGGTTTTTCCCTGCCTCCAGGACAGAGCCCCTCCCCCGACCCCAGGGAGCACAATCCATAGGGACTTCTCTTCCTTCTCCAAATGCAGCTCAGAGGTCACCTCCTCCAGGAAGCCTTCCCTGACTACTCCACTCCCAGCCTCGGGGACGAGTCCGGGGGCTGAGGGCATTCAC
This sequence comes from Spilogale gracilis, assembly GCA_004023965.1. Lineage (NCBI taxonomy): Eukaryota > Metazoa > Chordata > Mammalia > Carnivora > Mephitidae > Spilogale > Spilogale gracilis. Next base: position 57,059 of record PITA01005972.1, read on the forward strand.
TGCATCATAGCAGCGTGGGGCACCGGCTGTCCCAGACGGTGAAGGGCGGGCTACAGACAAAAGCCAGTGCATGCCAACTGCCGAGGATGCCAATGTGTCCAGGACCTCCCTGCAAGCACATTCCAGGCCTCCCGGCCCAGGCCAGGAGACCCTTTCACAGGGATGCTGGCTTTCTACCTTCTCTGGGCCATGTGCCTCTCACGTGCAGTCATGGCTTTGCTGCCAAAAAGCACCTAAAAGCCCAGGGCTGGCAAGGTAGGTTTGGCCCTCGTTGGGGAGTGCCACCCTCAGGAATCTCTGATTGCCCCCCCTCGCCCTGGCCCTACTCCTCCTGCCAAGGGGGCTAAGGAGAATGCTGAGGTTCTCAGTTGGAGTCTAAAACACCAGCACTCTCCTACATAAGACTCTTTGAGTCTCGGGGCTCAGAGAAAAGAGAAACAGCCCCAAAGCCACGCACATTTCTAGACATCACTAAGGGGGATGCTCCAATCCTTCTCCCTGACACCTTCCTAGAACCCAGAGGTGTTCCAGCCCGTGGCCCCCAGCTCCAGGAATGACCCCTACCCTCCCATCTGAGGCTGCAGAGAGACATGCCCCAGTGCTTTTCTGGACTGCGGGGAGGAAAGGCCCTCCCCTCCTCCTAGCAAGAAATGCCAGGCCTGGGAACTTCAACGTCCTCCCCAGGGTCTGTCTCCCACAGACCTCGAGCTGCCTGGAGGTGGGAACCAGCGCTAGCACACGACGGGGAACGACAGTGCGCGCTCGTAGAATGAATGCACAGAGACACAAGACAGGGGTAAGCTGGGGGGTCGGGGAGATACCCCGACAGCTTGCCCGTAAGCCCGCAGGAATGCGGCACCCACGCAAACCCGCCCGTCATCCGGGAAATTCATCCTGGGTGTTTGTCAGAGGCGGTGATTTCGAACATCCCCCCACCCTTTAAAAGCAGGGCCCCAGAGCACGAGAATTAAACTTCAATAATTGCCAACATGGATGCAGCGCCTGGGAGCCTGCCCAGGCACCGCCGTCATGATTCATGCTCCAGCAGCGCTTGGAAGTGGGCAGAGAAGGCAGCTGAGGCGGGGGGCAGGGACGTGGGACAGCGACCAGAGAGACTGACCAGAGCTCGCAGCCAGACCCGCACCCGCAGGACCCCTGCGCACCCGGGCAGCGTCGCGTCCTCCGCCAGGCTGCGAGTCGCTGGCTCTCCAATCAGGCCGCGGACCCCGAGCCGACCGGGGCTGCGCGCGAGTGTGCGCGCCGCGTGTGCGTGCGCGTGTGCTCGGGGGAGGCTCGGAGGCTCTTCTCTTAGAAAGAGCAGGTTTCTGGAACTCACCGCCCAGGCCAGCCGGGCACTCAGCCCCGTCCCGCAGACTGCAATCGGCCCTGGAGGGGGCGCCCTCGCCGTGCGCGCGCGCCTCGCGCCACCGCCCCGGACTCCTCCCCGGCGCCGCGCGGGCAGGTTCGCCGAGGCGGCCGCGGGCTCCGGCTCCCGGGCCCGCTCCCCCCGGGCCGGCGGCGCTGGCCTGCCCGCCAGGCCGCCCCCGCCCGCCCGCGCTCCGCCCCGCGTGCCCGCCCCGCTGCGCAACTCTACCCAAGTTGGAAGCCGAGGCCGGGCGGCTGCACTCGCGCCGAGCGCACGGCGGCAGCGGCGGCAGCGGCGGCGAAGGAGGAGGCGGCGGCGGCGGCGGCGGCGCAGCTAAGGCGAGCGAGGCAGGCGAGGCGGAGCCCGCACGGCCGAACACGGACCGCGGGGGGCGCCCGCGCCCGAAGCAGCAGGAGGAGAAGGACGCGCGGCGGCGCCGGCGCCCTGCCCGGGAAAGTAAAGTTGGAGCCCGAGGCTGCGCGCGGGCGCTGGGGCCCGGAGGAGCGGCAGCCCGCGCCCCGGTGCGCCCAGCCCTAGCCGGCCGGATGGGAGGCGGAGCGCCCGGGCCGCCGCCGCCGCCGCCGCCTGCAGCCTGCGCCCCGGCCGGGCACCGGGGCCGCGGGGCCGCTCGGGCACGCCCGCTCGGGCGCCGCATCACCGTGGGCTCGCGGCCGGGGCGCTCCCCGTGAGCGGGGCCGAGGGCGGGGCCGCGCGAGGACCCCGGGACCTGCCCCCCTCCCCCCTGCCGCCGCGTCGCCGCTCGTTCCGGGAGCCTCCTGCTCTGCACTTACGCGCGCGGCAGCTGCGGGGAGCCCGGCAGCCACGCTCTCCGGCGCGCCGTTCGCCCGCCGAGCCACCACGGCCGAGGGCCGGCGCGCCCCGGGAGCAGGCGGCGATGCGGGCGCCGACCCGGGCTGGGGGGCGCCCGAGCTGCCGCGGCTGCGCCCCGGCTCCAGGCGGGACCGCGTAGCTCGCGGGAGGACCATGGCGTCCCCGGCGCTGGCGGCGGCGCTGGCGGCGGCGGCGGCGGCGGCGGGCCCCAACGCGAGCGGCGCCGGCGAGGGGGGCAGCGGCGGGGCCGCCAACGCCTCGGGCGCCGTGCCGGGGGCCGCCTGGGGGCCGCCCCCGGGCCAGTACTCGGCGGGAGCCGTGGCGGGGCTGGCTGCCGTGGTGGGCTTCCTCATCGTCTTCACCGTGGTGGGCAACGTGCTAGTGGTGATCGCCGTGCTGACCAGCCGGGCGCTGCGTGCGCCGCAGAACCTCTTCCTGGTGTCGCTGGCCTCGGCCGACATCCTGGTGGCCACGCTGGTCATGCCCTTCTCACTGGCCAACGAGCTCATGGCCTACTGGTACTTCGGGCAGGTGTGGTGCGGCGTGTACCTAGCGCTCGACGTGCTTTTCTGCACCTCGTCCATCGTGCACCTGTGTGCCATCAGCCTGGACCGCTACTGGTCGGTGACTCAGGCCGTCGAGTACAACCTGAAGCGCACACCGCGCCGCGTCAAGGCGACCATCGTGGCCGTGTGGCTCATCTCGGCCGTCATCTCCTTCCCACCGCTCGTCTCGCTCTACCGCCAGCCCGACAGTGCCGCGTACCCGCAGTGTGGCCTCAACGACGAGACGTGGTACATCCTCTCGTCCTGTATCGGCTCCTTCTTCGCGCCCTGCCTCATCATGGGCCTGGTCTACGCGCGCATCTATCGCGTGGCCAAGCTGCGCACCCGCACGCTCAGCGAGAAGCGCGCTCCCGCGGGCCCAGACGGGGCGTCCCCAACCACTGAGAACGGGCTGGGGGCGGCGGCGGGCGCGGGCGAGAACGGGCACTGCGCGCCCCCGCGCCGACCCTGCGCCGACGTGGACCCGGAGGACAGCAGCGTGGCGGCGGAGCGGCGGCGGCGCCGCGGTGCGCTGCGGCGGGGCGGGCGGCGGCGGCGGGCAGACGGAGAGGGGGGTGCGGGCAGCGCGGACGTGCCGGCGCCCGGGCCGGGGCCGGGGGCGACCGATTCGGGCGCGCTGGCTGCTGCGAGGTCCCCGGGTCCCGGCGGGCGCCTGTCGCGCGCCAGCTCTCGCTCCGTCGAGTTCTTTTTGTCGCGCCGCCGCCGGGCGCGCAGCAGCGTCTGCCGCCGCAAGGTGGCCCAGGCGCGCGAGAAGCGCTTCACCTTCGTGTTGGCTGTGGTCATGGGCGTGTTCGTGCTCTGCTGGTTCCCCTTCTTCTTCAGCTACAGCCTGTATGGCATCTGCCGCGAGGCCTGCCAGGTGCCCGACCCGCTCTTCAAGTTCTTTTTCTGGATCGGCTACTGCAACAGCTCGCTCAACCCGGTCATCTACACCGTCTTTAACCAGGACTTCCGGCGTTCCTTTAAGCACATCCTCTTCCGACGGAGGAGAAGGGGCTTCAGGCAGTGAGCCGCGCGCCAGGCCCCGTGTAGACCCTGGACAGCTCCAGGCGGCGGCGTGGGAGAAAGCGGAGAGGGGCAGCTTCCCCAGAGACCGGAGGATGGATTGGCCACCAGGCCGTAGCGGAGGGTACAGCAGGACAGGAGTGTGGGCTGAGAGACAGCAGGGCCCCCCCGGGAGAAGGGGAGGAGAGAGGGGCGACCCCTCTGCCTTTCCATCTCAGCAAAGGGCTGCTTTTGGGTCTTTGTGCCCCAATCCGGCTCTGGGGCCCCCTGCAGAGGTGCGGCTGTGAGGTCAGGGTCTTAGCAGAAGTGAATGCAGCCTCCCAAACGGGGGAGAAAGGAGCCCCCCAACACACACCACTATCCAGATCCATCTCTGAGCAAGGGCTGACTTCCCCAGGACCTAATGGGGGCGGCTGTCTTGGGGGAGGGAAGCGGCACTGACAATCTTTGGTAATTGAAAGTATTTAAATGTTTGCCAAAAATGACAGCCAAAACAACCAAACTATTTTCTAAATAAACCTTTGTAATCTAAGTGCTGGGTGCAGCTGTCAGTCCTTAAGCCGCCAGCAGGGGTGGGGAGGGTATCTTCCAGGCCTCCCCCTGCCTGACCCCCCCCCCCCCAGGGCTGGAAGGAGGGCAGTCTTGGTCTCCAGATTCCAACATCCCCTCTTGCAGGAGAAGGGGAGGATCTTTTTTTTTCTTTTCTTTTTCTTTTTTTGATACGAAAGGTAAAATTCTTGTGCTGCAATTGGCTGAGAGGCAAAAGAAACCAAGACTCCCCCCCCCCCCCCCCCGCCCCCGACTGGGTCCCAGTTTAGATCCAAGACCCTCATTTCCATCCCTACCCCCATCCAGTTCCTGGCCTGGGACCTCTCACCAGTGGAGGGAGACAGGGCTCTTATGATCCAAGGCTCCAATTCTGCCTGCCCCCCTCCTCCCAGTAACTTTGGGTCCGTCCTGACCTGTGAACACTTAGTGGGAGTTAGGGTAGGTGAGAACTGCCCAGAAGGGGGCCCCATCCATAGATGGGGTGGGGGTGGAGACTAGGAGAAGTCCCCAGATCCTTATTCCATACCAGAGACCTGTAGTGATTTCTTCTTGGTTTTGAACATTGAGGCTCAAAACCGATGGGACCATCTGCATTGGCTGGGTCCAGCCTGTCCTCCCTGACCACCCTTCCATGAAGCTAAACCTTGCCTCCTTGCCCAGCCCCCCCGCCCCAGGGTGTCTGTACTCACTCCACACCGAGGCTTGAGGAGGAGTAGCTAGAAGAAGCCAGCATTAAGTAGAAGGGTCCTCCCCCCAGACTCTTCCAGCCCCTATCACAGAGCCTGGAGAGGATCACTGTGCCGACCACAGCTGTGACCATCCTATCCTCCTGTCCCTCCCTCTCTGGCTCCCCTTCGCCTTTGACATGTACCCTTCCCTGGCCAGGCCACTTGCCAGCCGAGCTCTCTCTTGGATCACCACCCACCTGTCCCTGACCTGGGGTGGCCATGGGTGTGGCCCTGCCCCACGTCCTGCCTTTCACTCCCAGGTGTCTGTCCTCCAAATAGGAGCCGGGGGGGGGGGGCTTCCCTCATCTAACTTGTGGAGGTCCCTTGAAGAACCTTCCTCTGCAGCTGCCCCACCCATCACCCCAAGATATAAGTACTTAGGACACCCCACCTGGGAAGAACCCCCAGGGCCATGCCCACAGTCACTCATGTGAGAGCACTCACACCTGCTGCGTCAGGCTGAGGGGCAGATGGGGAGGCTGAGACAGAGAGCGTGGGCCGGGGGCACTGGGAATGGGTGGTCAAGGCTGAGTAGGGGCATCCCCGACCCACCCCCGGGCAGGGGCCCACCGGAGAGTCCATGTCAGAGGCCCAGCTCTGTCGCAGGGTGGCTGAGCTGGCTCAGAGAAGCCGTTGCCCTCCCTGGGTATGAGCACCCCTTCTGCCAGCCTGGGGGGTTGGTTGTTGGACGCTCAGGGCCCGCTGGGCCGACTGATCTGTGGTCCCACCTGCCCGCTGAATCGGAGGGTCCCCCTTGGTGCCGTGGAGTACCGACACCCCCACGCAGGGTTCTGGGGGCTGCACTCCGGTCTGCCGCAGGAACGCGCAGCATGGAACGCGGCCCATGGAAGGATGTCAGCACGGCTCGCTGCCCTCGGCCCCTGATTGTGAGAATCGCACCTTCCAGAGCTGTCACCAGGGCTGGCGCCTGGCACTTAATGCCCCATTCAGCGAGCAGATGTTCAGCACTTGGTGATGGATACCGCCCAGAGAGGCCGTCTTTTCAGCTGGATAAACACAGCGGGACCTGGCTTCTCACCGCGACCTGCTGCAGGGACAGGGGCCAGCTGGCTCGGAGTCTTGGAGTCTCGCTGTCTCCATCGGCCCTGTGCAGCTCCCTGAGGGTGCCCGCCAGCACCGGCCGCTCCCGACGCGGTCCGGAAGCCATCCTTGGGGGGAGCTCTGTACTGTGGGGAGGGGGGTCCCAGACCTGTGGTCCGTCCACCGCGCCCCGTCCCTTCACACACGGGCATCAACAGTCTGCTCCAGATGTCAGGCCATTGTTGACCCCACTCTGTGGCCGAGGACACCGAGCCCGGGACCCCCCGGGGAAGGGGCGGGGCACGCCAGGAACCGAGAAACGTTCAGCTCCACAGCCCAGGCCCCAAGCACCTGGCTCGGGCGTCCGTGACCACCGGTGTTCCCTGGGCCTCGCCGCTCGAGGAACATTTCACACGACCTCCTTTCTGCCCAACACTTTCCCCCTTGGGCTCTGGGGAGATCTCAGACAGAATAAAGAAGCGCCACAGAAAGATCAAGGAGGGCCGGTCCCGAGTGAGGGGACTGGCCCGGACGCCGCACCCAGCCCCAATGCACTTCGTAGGAGACATACAGAGACATACATTTGTTTAAATTAATTCTTGAATTTTAATTCAATTGCTGAGCTTGTACAAAAGGGGGAAAAGGAATAATCCAATAATCCATTACTGCTCAGTATGGAATTAAAAAAAAAATTACTCGGAGCAGGCAGAATTAATACTCCAGCAAAGCAGCTCCGCGCTCCGCGTCCTGCCCCCGGCTCCGGGGGTGGGGGCTGTGGGGCGGGAGAGAACACGTTGCCGCGGCACTTGCTGGCGAGGAAGCGGTCCTTCCTGGCGGTGCCGGCAGCCGGCTGTTTTTATACCCGTTGGCAGGACTCAAATATTCCAGTGCAGCCTCGGATCAAAACACACGCGCCTGCAGGCCCATCTTGAGTGTGGTTGGGCGGCCGTGGCCAAGCCCATCGGCACATCCCCGCCACCACCAGCCACCCCCACCCAGGCGGACCCACATGGAGGGAGGGGCGGGAGGCGGCCAGGCGGAAGATGCCCTGCGTCCTGCCCCGTGTGGGACCACACAGGCATCCTGTGGCTCTCCGTGGGCAGGGATGGGCGGCCTCCCCTGCGTGCCAGGGGGCATCTGTGGGGCTCTATGTAAACGTGGGAGGGCGGCTTCCAGGGATGGGAAGGGGGGAGTCCCCGGATGGAGGAAGCCCAGGTCCTCGGAGCTGAGGAGTAGGGGCGGGACCCAGGTGAGAGTCTCCCACCTGAGGACCCTGTGTCTCTGCTCGGTGTCTGCTGCAAGTGTCCACGGGGGCTCCAGCTGCATCCCCAATTCCCAAGGGCCGTCCTCCTGCTTGAGCAGCGGGGCTGTCGAGAACACCCCATGTTGGTGGGCTGGAGAAGCAGGGGGAGGGGTTTGGGTGGTGGAAGCGTCTGGTCTGCCCGAGAGGGACCCCAGCAGGCACCGCGAGTTCCACCGCATGACCCCGACCCCACCCCGGCAGCTGTAAGCAGACCGCACATCCTTTCCCTGCTGGGCTGGGGCCGGGCTGCAGGGCCACACTCCGAACCCTGCCTGGGCAGCGGAGCCGACCGCCAACGCAGGGCCAAGAGAGAGCCCTGGGGACCAAAATCCGGCCTCCTTCTTGCCAAGAGCGTCTGCGGCTGCTCCCACTGAAAGCCTGGGGTACAATGGGATTATTATTGTGAAGATAAGGATTGCCGCAGAGGGAAAGCGGGAATGCCAGCCCGGAAAGCCTTTCCTGGCCGCACACAGAATATGGTCCGAGCTGCCTGGCGGCAATGGAGGGACAGGAAATAGGATACACACAGAGGCTCTGCCGCCGGGCGGATGGGCAAAGCTTGAGACCCACAGGGCAGCTGTGGGAGCCTCCTGGAGCTTGGGCTGGGTGCCACCCCACAGGCCTCCCGACCCCAGGACAGCGTCCCCGGAGGGGGACTGGCAGGGCTGGGGAGATCTCTGGAGGGGCACTCGAGCCACCATCTCTGTTGGGGTGGGGGAGCGTTGAACCTCAGACTGAGCTATTTCTTAGGTATTCCAACACTCCAGAGCCTGCCCCTCCCTGGGCCAGGCTCTAGCTGGCAGGGGGAAGGTGGAGGGAAGCAGAGGGTGGGTGCAGCTGGGGAGTCTGAGTGTCTGCGGGGGGACCGGCCCAGCGCCTGAAACGGCTTTGCCAGAAAGAGGCTTTGGAGCCGCAAAGCTCAGCCAGTGCAGGGCCCCTGGAACCCCAGGAGCAGCCCACACTGCCATCGGCTCACAGGCCGCTCGCTCCTCCACCCCTACCCGCTCATCCCTCCAATGAGCCTCTCCTCTGTCTTTATTAATTCATGCCATGCCCTCCTGCAGGAGCAATTTCCCGTCTTTACCCAAGTGCCCCTCGCAGGCCCCTCACGACACAGACCAGGCTTCAGGTCCAGAAAGCTCTCAAGAGCTGCAGGACCCCAACGCTGGGCCAGGCACTGCCCCCTCATCCCAGTGCAGGAAACCCAGTGTGGGGGGGGGCAGGGAGGATCGGAACATGGGGACAGTGTGTCATCCTGGCCAGGGGGGTCGGGCAGAGCGGGCCTCCCTCAGCGCCGCAGAGCTGTCCTTCCTCAGGATCGCCCGAGCCCGACCAGGATCATCCCAGATTCCCAGCCCCGAGAGCCACCAAGGCGAGCCCCCAGGGCCAGACGCTGTATCCCAGGCCATTCAGGGCATCCTGCAGGGGAGCATCCTGCGGGGGGACGCCCCACAACCCGCTCTCAGAGCAAGACGCAGGTGCTCCCTGCTGGGCCCTGGGGCTGTGGGGGATTTTCCACTGCTTGTACCCCTCGCTGCCGAAGCCACGTGTTCAAATGTTAGTGGGCGGGCTCCCCCCCCCCCACCCGCCCCACACTTAATTAGCTCTTAACTGACTGCAGCACCCACAGGAGCAGAAGAACCTTGTGCAGCCCTCGTAGAGCTCTGGATGGAAGCTACCCGAAGGGCGGCCCCATGTGAGAACCCCCTCCCCACTTTACAGGGAGGCCCAGAGAGGGGAGTCAGGAAGGATCATAATCAAAAGGAACAGAAAGGTGCGTGGGCCCTGCAGCAGGCGTCTCCCGCGAGCTCCCTGCGGGCCAGCTCCCTCTGCTTCCCACGCTTCTGCCAAGCAGGGAAGGATGGTCCCATTTTACAGACCAGCAAACTGAGCTCCAGAGAGGGAACGCATGAAGAGTCGCTCCCTCGAAGCCACACTGAGTCCCCACGGGTCACCCATAGCCCTGATGTTAATTAGCCTCATGTCCCCGGAAGAAAGCAAGCTCCAGGCATGGGAGGGACCCTCCAGAACCCTGGTCTCTGCTCCTTCCCCACCACGAGCAGCGATGAGATGAAATGCTGAGTCCAGGATTCACACATTTCTCCTGTTGCTTCATCATTTTTGATGTAATCCACACGCTAAAACCCCAGCCGCTCCGGGAAACGACAGGGTCCCGGTCCCCGCTCCCTGCCAGTGGTAGCCGGCTCTGTTTTTATTTTGTCGTCTTAGAAACTATCCTGAATGCTGCAGCTACTGGTCAGGATCACCCCATCCGGACATAGAAAGCCAAAATGTTGTGACAACCATTCCCTATCCACTTCCTGGAGGGCCCGGCCATTCCAAATCGAATTTAAAGCAAAATGAGCCCTCTTTTAATTGGTTCAAATGAAGCTGTTGCTCAGAGTGGGCAGGTGGCTGCTGCCTCGGGCAGGAGGCCAAGCCAGGAGGCCTTCTAGGTGGGGGTGTGGCTCTGCCGCCGCTGGGGGTCCTGGCAGCCGGCCCTTGTGGCCTCAGTGGGGTTTGCCCACGGCCCATGCCTGTGCATCCCGCCAACCCCGAGTATCCCGTGACGGTGCCAGACGTCAGCGACGCCCAGGCACCCTGGGGCCTCCCACTTCCGGGGTCTGGTCGCACCGAGGCCTTTGCGGGGACCCCACGGGACGGTGAGGGGCGTGGCCTCAGGGGGACCCCTGTGTCAGCTGGTCCAGGGCAGGTGTCTCTGGGTCGCTGAGGCTGAGCGCTCAGCGTGACTTCAGGCCTCCCGACGCCCCGAGCGGGCTGGAAACAAAGCCGTGGGACCCTTGTCTGGACAGCGGCATCGGCCATGGTGCTCCCCTTCCTACCTCACGCGGCTCCCGGGGGGGCCCTGCGACAGCTGTAGGGTGTGGCGCCAGAGGCCGGAGCTCAGCTGCGCTTCCCTCCGTGGGCGGGCTGGCCGGCTTCGGGCCGCAGGCTCTCCACCTTGGCGGCCACTGGGCTTTGGGGACCATGGAGGAGGCCCGAGCTTCTGGAGCCCTGGGGCCCGGGCTTGGGGGGCAGGGTTGGCCGGCCTTGCTCTCCAGGGGCGGGCCCGGCCTTCGGAGCGGACAGCCTGTGTGGCCAGAGGCTCAGGCCGAGTCCCAGCACAGGGTGGGGTGTTCAGATCTGTGCAGCCTGGATCGGCCTGCTTCATCTCATCTCCAGACCCCACGCGGAGGCCCGTGCACAGGGGCACCGCCTAGTGCCAAGAATTAGTTTGGGTCCCCTGAAGGATCACTGCTCAGAGGGGCACTCTCCTCTCCTCCTCTGTGCTCACAGGAAGAGAATGCCCCGGTTTCCTTGGAACTGTGGGCGACTGAAGCTCAAAACCTCTGGAGACCACCTGGACCCATTTTACTGATGGGGAAACCGAGGCCCAGGGAGCCCTGGTCTAACGGCCACATATCCACTCAGGGAGCGGCAAGGCTAGGGATTTGTCCTCCTCCCAGGTCCCTGCTGATTTTCCCGAGAACCAGAAAAGCCACAGAGCGGAGCAAGGGTAGGCTTGGAGGGGCAGTCTGCCTGTCCCGGGGTCTGCACATGGAGGGCATGAGGCCCCAGCAAGACGGCGGGGAGAAGAGCACAGGCTTCCCTGAGGCCGAAAGAGACACACAGGTCGTGCAGCCCAGCCCTCCCTTCCATACCTCTGGTGAAGGAGAGCTCACTACCCCCTGAGACGGTCCGGGCCTTATCAGTGCTGCCCAGACCCTCCCATTTACACAGAGCCATCTGCCGCCCTGAACTCTCAGCCCCAGATATCAGGGTCCCTTGATATCAGAGCTGATATCAGAGCTGGCCGCACGCACGTATGTGTCTCTCCCCCTCCTCTGCTTTCCTTAACCTTGCGTAAGCCCATGCTCTGCCTGGCCCCGGCATTGGGGAGTGGGAGTCAAGCCCACGGCCGTCCCCCTACAGCCGCCGTGGAGCACACAGCCTGCGGGGACACCAGGAGAGGTCATGACCCTGAGCAGAACCGGCCTGGCTGGTGGAGGGGCTGACCACTGCGGTGGACAGTGAGGCTGAGAAAGCCCTGCCCTGGGGTGACCTGGCGTCAGAGACGGGGTCCCCTGGCTCAGTGATGGGGTCACCAGTAGCCTACAGTGCGGGCCCGCTTGCTGTCAGGCCCCTGTCGTCATGAGGCTCTCCGTGCCTTCTGCTGGGGCTTGGAGGGCACAGTGGGAGAGAGAAGGCTGTGGCCGCTGGCCAGCGGCATGACTTTCCCGCCTTCTGGGGGCCTCCTGTCCTTTTCTGTCAGCTGGGAAGAGTGGCACCGGCCCATGGAGCGGGTTCTGGAGCTGGGGCCTTGCTCGGGGACCGGAGGCAGGCTGGCTGCAGGAGACAGGGGCCGGGCCAGCTGCATCACTGTCGTGTTCAGCTTGGGGCCGGGGGAGGGCGGGCGAGCCCGTTTCCCCTCCCCACGAGCCCGGGGCCCTGAGATGCCACAGCCTGAGCGCCTGGAACCCCCTTGTCCCAGCGGACTTCACTCGCACCTCGCAACACACAGCGGAGACCACGGTGAAGGCAAGGTGGAGAGGCTGTAGCACATTGATCCCTGGGCACAGCCCTGGGGAGACCCCCACTCGAGCTCCGGGCCCATGGGACCCCACTGTCATGCCGCCAAGACCATTAACAAGGCTGTTCTCTGAAAGTGGCAGAAAATCCGGGTCTGCCACTTGTTCTAAGGGAGCTCTGTCTCAAACAGCCCATTCCGGTTGGGACTAGCCGTCCGGCTGCTGGGGGGGGGGGTCTCTCTGGCCCAGGTCATTCTCCACTGGTTGGTTCAGCCCGTGGTGCCGCCCAGGTGGTCAGGAAGCAGTCACCGAACACGTGCTCACGTGTGCTGAATGCTGGGCTCAGACAGCAGGCGCTCCCGGTGCCAGCATCCGGCAGTGCCCCAGGCTGCGGCGGACTCCTTCCGCAGTGCTCCCACCGCGAGCAGACTCCCTGGGCGAGCTGCCCCGCCCACTGTCCCCTGTCCCCAGAGCGCTACCCTGCCCGCCCCGTGGTTCAGACGCACGCGTTCTCCTTCTCTGGAGAGAATATCCAAACAATCCCTCCCGCAGAACGGTAAACCTGTCGTCCCTAATGAACAGCTTTCATTTAGGCTTGGGGAAGAAGGAGCGGGCCGGGGACAGTCTCTGCCAGCAGCCCCGTTCCAGGATCTCATGCTCGGCGTTCACGGCTCCTCTGGGGCCCCCCATGCCCAGCACGGCACTTTTTCTTATTGTGGTAAGAGACACAAAGCATAAAATTCACCATCTTCACCACGTTGAGGTACACGATGCAGCGGTATTAAGCACAGTCATATTCTTGGGCAAGCGTTGCCACCATCCATCCCCAGAACGCACTCATCTTGGAAACCTGCAAGTCTGTCCCCATGAACACCAGCTCTCCTCTCCCCACCCCACGCCCCAGACCCTGGCACCCACCACGGCAGCTTCTGTCTTTATGATTTTGGCTCCTCTAAGCCAGCAAATGACTTTTCGTTGTTCTTTTGAGCCAAGAAAGAGAGTTTAAAGAAGCCAAGAGTGATGCTGACCCAGACTTCCCAGCTGTTCTACGAAGTCCCCACCAGAGGGTTCACAGGCCCCTCTTGCATGCCTCCCGTGCCAGCGAGCTCACCATGTCCCAGTGCAGCCCCCTGCGGAGATGCCCCGGAGAAGGGCAGTCTGAGGTTCAGGCCCCGGAGCTCCTGGCCCTGCCGCTCCCGATCCAGGACGAGTTCACTAAGCATCTATTACATGCCAGGCCCTGCGCTGAGGCGAGCGGACACTGGCTCGAGGGAGGGGCTGCCTTGCTGGGGAGCAGACCCCCCACGCCAGCTGGAGGGCTCTGGCTCACCGTGGGTCCTCTGAGAAGCAGAGGCAGGGAGGACTTAGGTGTTTGGGATTAGATGAAGGTGTCCTGACAGAGGGATGTAGCAGGTGCGGGCAGGGAGCACGTTCTGACCCGCGCGTCAGGAGGACCCCTGTCCCTCCAGATCCGCAGAGCTCGACCTGCCCTCACACGGAGCCCGGCGGGGCCTGAGGCCCGGGGACAGGAGCGCGGGGGCAGGGGCAGCAGAGTCGGGGCAGCCCTGCCCGGAATGCCGGCGGGTCCCTGGGCTGGGTTCGGGGGAGGGCAGTGCCACTCCTCTTGGGCGCCCCTGAAGCAGCCACAGAAAGAGCAGAAAAAGGCTTTTTGTTGTCTTTCCAACCCAGACAAAATCAATACATTCTGGAAACACGAGAACAGCTGACCTTTGGGCTTCTAGCAAATCTTCAAAGCTCAAGTTCAGTTTGGGGCCACTGAGGAGCTGCTGGCCCAGCTCCCGGGCCCAGCAGGCAGGAGAGCAGCTCCACGCACACCTCCAAGGGGCAGGCGCCCCTCATGCCAGGATTCCGGAATGTTGCACAGCTGGCCTGCTCGTCTGCGGGCTGCGTGATTTTTTTCAAGGCCTCAGATATGCCTCGGCTCCTCCTTCCCGGCTCCACGCCTTCTCTGGGCTAGCTAGGCCGCAAGGCGTCGCATGCTTTAGGATGGGGAAACTGAGGCCCAGTCCCCCTTGCCTCGTCCGTTGGCCCCGTCCCAGCTTCCTGCCTCGGCTGCCCCCGCAGGAATGCGGGTCGCTGTGGAGCTGGGTGACACTGACTAGTGCCAGGGCCACCAATTTCGAAATCGATGGATCTCCCATAATGCTCCAGGCCATGCCAGTCCCCCGTTGCCCTGGGAACTCAGTGTCGTTGGGGGAGCCACACAGACATGGACACGCAGAGCAGGGCCCCGGGGAGGCCGGGCAAGGGGAGAGCCCCATACATCTAGCCACCCGTGGGTTCCAGCTCTGCGGAGGGCCCTCCACGGGCGTCCGGGAGCTAGAGACTGGTTCTTGATTTTATTATATTGCGTGGAGCTTGAACTCATGACCTGGAGGTTAAGAGTCACACGTTGTACCAACTGAGCCAGCCGGGTGCCCCGGAGACTGGTTCCCTTGGGGGATCCTCCGAGGCTGTGGAGACAAGGCAGCATTTGGCCTGAATTTTGGAAAATGTGTGAGCCGTCTCTGAAGCATACGGAAGGGGAAGGGCTCCCCGAGGGAAAGCTCACAGAAGCCCTGGGAGTGACCCGCCTGCTCTGGGACCCAATGTGATGGGGGGGGTCATGGGAGCCAAGCACTGAGCCGGGCCTCCATCCCTGGATCCTGGCGGCCTTCATGGCACCTTGCCAGCAGCCGTGGGGGGCAGAGGGTCCAGACCAAGAGAAGGAGCTGAGGCTGGAGTGGGGACTGCGTGGGGACCCACAGGGTCTGTGACGTTTGTGTTGGGAGCCACATCAGGGAATTGGGGCTTTCCCCAGAGGGACACACGACCCGTTGGACAGGGGACAGGGGATGAGATGAGTGTTTCAGATGAACCACCAGCGTCCTATAGGGTGGATGGAGAGGGCAAGGCTGGGGGCAGGGCGGGTCGCTGAGAGGGGCCCCGGGGCAGGGGGGCAGGGACGACACGTGGGAAGTGGAAACAAGCTTTATTTGGTATACCCCGTATGTCTGAGATAAAGTGAGGTGCCCCTCTGTGTCCCCACAGCGCCCAGCCCTATCCCTCCTGGCCGGTGGCTTTCTCAGGGTGGCTCAGCAGAAGCCTCCTTGAGCAGGGCAGCCGGGTCTGGGCCCCACCTGCTGCTCGAGGCGCCCGTGTGTTCTGGCCCCAGCACAGTACCCGGCCTTGGGTAGGGCTCCCCCAAAGCAGCCCAGGAGGCAAGGATTACTGAGTGCGCCCCAGAAGTGCAGGTGGGGGAGTGAGGAGGGAGGAGAGGCAGCGATGGGGCTGGGTTCCTGGGGAACCTGGGAGAGTATGTCTGCCAGCACCAGCTGCCGGGGGCCACATGGAGCACCGTGGGGACACGTGGGGGATATGCTGGGGGAGATGCACTGGGGGGACACGCTGTCACTTCCCACCCCCTGTAGACTTGGCCCCTTCCCTATCTGGCTCCTGGACCCATGCTTCCCCACTTGCCAGCTCCTGGTGGGGGGTCCTGCTCCCCTGAGACCTTTGCTATCACGGGGGTTCCACATTTCTCTCCCTGAATGACCACATATCCTCTGTCTCCTGGGTGTCCAGCCCTGCCCCCCACGCACAAGGTCTTAGCATCCCCCTTGCCCGTTTTCTCCACCACCAGCCTGGTTCTGATGTGACTTGAAGGGACAGTGGGGGCATTGTTGCCAGTGGATGAGGCATGGGGCTCAAGAACAGCATGAACGGAGAGTCTCCTCGCAGAAGGGCTACCAGGTGGGGGTGTCATGGAAGGAGGAGGGGGGAGGGGAGAGTGAGGGAAGGGAGGGGCCTGGCATGCATGCGTGGGAGCTGTTGGCAGCGGGACAGTGCTAGAAGCAGAGTGGGGTGAGTGTCCCAGGGACCAAGCCTAGTGTGCAGACGAGGGCAGGTGCTCTGTCTCGGGGGTTCAGCCTGAAGGAACGAGGGCAGGTGCTCTGTCTCGGGGGTTCAGCCTGAAGGAACGAGGCAGGTGCTCTGTCTCGGGGGTTCAGCCTGAAGGACACATGGAGGGTCCCCTAGCAGCGCCCTAAGTCACTGGCCACGCAAATGTGTTGACCAGTTGACCCTTGCGAGGTCAGCTCCCTGAGGCTGTCAGTGTGCTCGCTCACTGTCGCCTGGGGAGGGGTCCCAGACCCTGGCTGCAAGGCCGCAGGACTTCCCACCACCTCTAAAGCATCTGCCTGGGATCGAGGACCCAAAACATGCTAGCCCACTACAGGGGGTGCAAAGAGAATGGGAGTGAGGTGGCTTAGGGTCCACTGCCGCCCAGCCACTGGCCCCTTTGACCTCAGGGTCTCAGAATAAGCCTTCTGAGAAGCACCGTGGGTCCTCTGTGGCCCTGCTTCGGCAGCACCCAGGCCAGCTTCGTCTGGGCCGGGGCTCTGGGGCCGGCTCTTCCTCGGACGTCCTGACCCTCTGGTTCCGGGAGGAAATGAGGCTCTGCAGCAGGTGCAGGTTGGTGGTTTGGCTGCTGGAGCAGATGGGGCCTGAATGTGCAGCCGCGTGTGCACGGGGTGCGTGCGGTGTGACACACGTGCACGCAGGGGGCGCCGTGTGTGCTCGCGGGGTGTGCGTGTGGGCGTGCGTGCACATCCTGATGCATACGTGTAGACAAGGCCCTCCTCGGGGTATCTATCCAGAGATAGACCTACATACCGAGATGCAGGTGGCACTATCAATTTCTCCCTTTTCAAAAAGACCAAAACAAACAGTTGTCCCCAGCAGACTGTGGAGCACTTGCATGGGCAGAACGGGGCCCGGATAGCTACAGGAATCCCAATAATTTCCCCAGCATAACGAGATGAGCTTTCCTTCCCCCAGCGACAGCGGGCTTTCCTGCCCCCACTCCTCCCCTCTCCCTCCTAGATCTTCCTCCTCAGCTCTTGCCTATTGAAATTTTCGGGTTTTGTTGGTTTGGGTGTACAGATCAGCCCCTTGCGATCTGTATACCTGAGCTCAGCTGGGCCTTCTGGGAGGTGAACAGACCCCGGGGAAACAGTTCCCTTTGGCCTTAAACTTTCACGGTAATAAGAGAAGGTTACGATGGATGCTATGCAGCTGTGACAGGAGAGAAGCTTGGGGCCAGGGGTGTGCAGTAGGTCCCGCAGCTCACACTGAGGAATTGGAGGCTACATTGGGGTGTGGGAAAGATGCCGGCTGTCGGCTAGTGATGTCTGCCAAGGGCAGGAGCAGGAAGTGGAAGATCAACGCTTTGTGTCCTCAAGGCTGCACTGGGCATCATGGGTGTGACTATGGGGGGGCTGCCCTGGTGATCGGTGACATCCCAGAGTCTTCACTGTTACTAGGGCCCTCCTGTGTCCTGTGCCTCCATGCTTTAGCTTACGGCTCACGCCACCTGCAATGTCGTCCCTCACGCGGGTGGTCCCTACCATCCTCCACCCGGCACCCTGGCTCCCACCGCACTGCCCCACACTCTGTTGCCAGTGTCCTGTTTGGTACTGTCCCCATGAAGCCATACAGACCTTTAGCTTCCAAGGGACAGAGGGAGAGCTTGGCTTGTCTCCAAGTCCACACAAGTTTCTTTCACCCCAAATTAGCCTTTCCAGGTTGTCAACATGGCCTTTTTGCCCCAACTGTACCATGCCTTGCACCTGGCAGAGCGGAACAGCGCCCCCTTCCTGGGTTCACAGGCATCTCCAGGTTCACAGGCAGCTCTCGGTACATCTCCAAGTCCAGAGAGCACATCTGTGCAACACTGGCCAGAAAGTAGCCAATGTGTTGCAGACATCCTCACCCAGCCACCGCCACCGGGAGCAGAGAAGTTCTCCAGGGACATTCGCTGTTACCAGCGTGGGGAGCACCGCGACGGCCCTTTCTTGCCTCATCTCCTCCAAGCCAAGTGAAAGGGGTCTTCTCTTTCCTGGGGGGAGGTGTGACTGAGTGCAGAGGACACTGACTTTGCATTCCTCATCTGGCCATGTGTCAAGTATATGCCTGAGAGCTGGACCAAGTGATCACGATTGCTGGGTTATTTCAAACCATTTTTAAAAATGATGTGAGACAGAGTGGATTTCAGAGGAAGAATGTTAACAGGGATGAAAAGTGGAATTATGATTATAAATCATATCGTAATGATGTAGGGGCTCATTCAACAGGAAAACATTACAATCCTAAGTGTGTATGTGCCTAGTAACAACGCTTGAAAATAAATAAAGCAAAAACTGATAGAACTAAATGGAGAAACGGAAAACCCACAAAATAACCTGAGATTTCAACACGCCCATTCTCAGTAATTGGTGGAATAAGATTTCAACGTGGTGGAACAAGGACACAGAAGCCTTGAACGACACCAACAACCAGCTCGACCAGACCGACGCTTACGGACACTCCGAGCCGCAGCAAGAGCTCACGTGTCTTTCTCAAGTATCAGGGAACATGGCCATGGTAGACCATATTCTGGATAATTAAACAAGTGTCAGTACTTTCAAACTATACGAAGTATGTTCTCTGACCACAGTGGAATTGGATCGGACAAGAACAGGAAAACATCTGAAACACCCCAAAATGTTCGGAAGCCAAATAATAGGCTTCTAAATAACTCATGGCTGAAGAAAAAGAACATTAAGTAGGGAAACTAGAACGTATTTTTGATGGAATGGAAAGAAAAACACACTGTATTAAATGTTGTGGGATATTGCTAAAGCAGTGATTGGAGATGGAAATGTATATATTCATGACTGGATAAGAAAAGAGGTACAGTCTCCAGTCAGTGATCTCAGATCTTGTCTGATGAAACTGGGAAAAGAAGAGCAAATAAACCCAAATTGGGCAGGAGAAAATAAGTAGTGAAGACCAGAGCAGAAATCAACAAAACAGAATAGGGAGCATCAGCAGAGAAAACAGAGAAATCAATAAAACCAAAACTCGTTCTTTGTGAAGATCAATAATATTGATAAATCCCCAGTGAATTGATCAGGAGAAAAGGCGAGAAACAGATTGCCAATATCACAAATGAAATAGGTGAGTCATTATGGATTCTGCAGATGTTGAAAGGATACTGGAATTTTATGAACAGTGTTACCTTTGACTCCTACATGAAACGGATAAAGCCATTAGAAGGTACAAACTGCTGAAGTTTACTCCAGAAGAAATAGAGAGCCTGAGTAATTCTTTTCCTGTTAGAGAATAGACTTTGTAGTTGAATGCCTTCCCATACACAAAAAAATTGCAGGTCCAGATGGCTTCAATAATGTTTGAATTGTACCAAACATGAAAGAAAGAAAGAGAGGAGGGGAGGGAGGGAGAGAGGAAAGAAAGGAAGGAAAGAAGAAATTCTACACAAAATCTTCAATGAATAAAAGAGGAAAGAACACTTCTCAATTAACCCTTTGAGGCCAATATTACCCTAATACCAAAATCAGACAGCACCAGTACAAGAAGAAAAGATAACTATAGATCAGAAGCTCTCATTAACATAGCTATAAAAATGTCCTACCAACATTTTAGCAAATTGAATCTAGTAATATATAAATAGTATAAAACTTCATGACCACATGGGTTTTATTTCAGGAATACAAGTTTGATTTAACACATACAAAAGTCAACCAACACAAATCACTATATTAACAGACTTTGAAAGGAAAAACACATGATCATCTTAATAGATGCAGAAAAGGCATTTGACAAAATCCAACATCATTTGCTAATTAAAAAAAAAAAAAAAACACCTCTCAGTAAAGTAGGGATCAGGGGACTTCCTCAACCCAGGGAAGGGCATTTGTGAAAAGCCTAAGCTAATCTCATGCTCGTTGGTAGAAGACTGAGTTCTTCCCCGCTGCCCCTCACTAGTAGAACAGGGCACCTGTGAACTTTCACTACTGGAAAATTTTAATGTGACTAGTTTTGTTACTGCAACTGTTGTTGTTCAGAGCAAAATATCCAGTCACCCCATGGAGTCTTCTCTCTTCCTGTCTGCTTTCTGCAGCTGGCCCTAATGTCCAGCTCTGGCTCCAGGCCTGGTGACCTCCTCAGCTCCCCATATCCCCAACTTGCCTCAGATGAATGGCACCTCACTTTGGGCTCTTCTATTAAATCGATCCATCATTTCTTGATATTTTGCAGTTGCTTCCGCAACTAGGTTATAAGTTCTTTAAAGGGAGTACTGTAGACAGGTGCCCAATAATTACTAATTTTGCAGTTCTTCAGGACGCATTGAGCCCACAGGTGGTCTAGCTCCAGCCTGTGAGGCCATGGTCATGCTCCTGGGTTTTGAGATGACTGAGGCATCCTGGGGGTGGCATGGAAGGACTGCTGGGCAGGGACAGGAGGGCGGGAATGGGGACAGGGGGATCATGGACAGCTGATGGCCAGAGGGTGAAGGAATGTCCTGAAAAAGGCCCAGAGTAGGAGACATCTCCCACTAGGGGGCTTGGGTGGCATTTTTGGAAGGAGCAGTGTTCACACTGACCTGTAAGCATCTTGTGGGAAGGATGCTCTGAGAGCAAGGGACTGTAAGGGTAGAATACAGACGGAAAAGCATGGCCAAGGCTGACCCTGCACTGGAATGGGGGAGCAGAGGGTCACTCGCCAGGGTTGTCTGACCCCAAGGAGGAGTAGCATCTTTCACCAAGGGCCAACTTGTTGCAGAGGACCCGCTGGGTGTACTGTCGTCTAAACACGGACTGCCCACTCATTCCTCCCGCTCCATTGAACTCGAGGGCGGAGCTGGGGCCTCCCCTGGCCAGTGATGTGGGTGCAAGTGACGTGCCCCACTTAGGAGCAGAAGTTCAGGGCTGTCCATGGGACTCTGAACCTCAGTAATGCCCAAAATGACAGTGGCCACCAGCCTGGGCACTGAAACGAAGAGGACAGACCAGACGTGTAGCGTGAGTAGGAGAAAAACTCCTATGACTGCTGGCCCCCGGGGTGGGACTATTCATCCTGCAGCATAGCCGGGCCCAAGCCAACTGAGCCATAGGCCCAGAGCAGTCTGTGCTGTCTCCGTCCGGGAGGCTGGACGCCGTGAACGCCTTCTTGTATGTAAAGCCCAAAGTAAACTCTGCTCACAAAACCTTGCTATTCTTTATCAAGTTCTCTATCTCAATCTGCCAAGTGGTCGCTGCCATCCAGGGACCTGTCTGCAACCTGACTTTCCAAACTGGAGTTCCATAGAACACTGTTCAGGCCATCACAGATGTGCCACAAAACACGTATCTGCATTCAGTAATTTGGAAAGTTCTGGGTGAAACCTAACTAAGCAGTTCGCTTTAATTGCCTGGCTTCTCATAGCCCTCAAGAGGCTACTGAATGCACCTTTGAAATTCCAAGAGATTATTTCCCCCAATGTGTGGTCCTGAATGTGTGAATGTGTCCGTGTGTGTGTGTGTGCACATGTCCCTGGGTTAACATACCCAGGACTATGTCCCATGGGGCGTGTTTGGGAAAGGCTGGCTTTCTAGCAATAGATGCCTTCCTGTGGAGAGCCCTTTGAGGGTAGCATGAGCATGTGGGGAGAAGCTGGCCGGGACAGGGGCATGGAATAGAGCAGGAACGAATGTACCGCGGGTGCAGCTCGGAGGTAAAGGGACTTTGAGGGGAGGGATGCTCCATGGGAACAGGAGCCGGTGAGCGTCCAGGGGCACGGCTCCCGATGCCCACGGGCCAGGTAGTCAGAGCAGCTTTGGAGGAGAGGTC
Source organism: Spilogale gracilis (assembly GCA_004023965.1). Taxonomy (NCBI): domain Eukaryota; kingdom Metazoa; phylum Chordata; class Mammalia; order Carnivora; family Mephitidae; genus Spilogale; species Spilogale gracilis. The sequence continues at coordinate 78,649 of PITA01005972.1, forward strand.
CGGCAGCCCACTCACTGGGACCGGTTCCCACCTCTGGGTGCCGGTCCAGCTTAGCCCAGAACCGGAGGCTTTTGGGCTCAGAGGGCTGGCTCGTTCCCTTGCTCCTGGCAAGTGGCTCGGGCAGCAGCTAATTGGATCTGTGAATTTGGTGTGGCTGTTTACAGAAAGCTTTTAGTCCCTAGGACAGGGTGGAAATTGGATTTCAGGCTCCTGGTTTGGAGATGCTCCCTGATTCCTGGCTCTCACAGGGGGCTCAGGCAGCTGCCTCTGTTCGGGCGATTATAAATCATGCATCCATTTAATACTTGGCTCAGCCAGATGGATGCCAGGGGCTCTAGCTGCCCAGTGGCTCTTGTCTCTGGACAAGTCTGCTTTGCTTCCATGAGCTGGGGGGCTCTGGGCTGGCCAGAGTCTGGTGGTCCTCAGAGAATTTTCCCTGATACGATCACTAGGTCCGGGCCATGCCCAGAGATCTGTGGGACCCTGTAGTAGGGTCATGTGGGGACTGAGCTATCAAACGGGACCCTTGGAGGAATGGTGGATGGTTTCATGGATTACCCAACATTTTTTTTTATTTTATTTTATTTTATTTATTTGACAGAGAGAAACACAGCCAGAGAGGGAACACAAGCAGGGGGAGTGAGAGAGGGAGAAGCAGGCTTCATGCTGAGCAGGGAGCCCGATGTGGGACTCGATCCCGGGTCTCCGGGATCATGACCCGAGCCGAAGGCAGTGGCTTAACCAACTGAGCCACCCAGGCGTCCCATCCAACATTTGTTTTTATCTAAATGCATAATGGTCACTGGGTAGTTCATTGTGGAAAAGATGCTTTAAATTTGTCAGCTAGAACTTTGGAGACCGTTGGGATGTCCTTTGAGACTCTTGGGTTGCTACTGTTTGTCTGATCTCTTCTCTCCTACTCTAGTGGAGAAGCCGCCTCCTGCAGGAAGCCCTCCGTGGTTTATCTCTCTCCAGCCCATCACCATCTGGGCCACTCACTGACTCAGACTAAGATGTCCAGGGATGACTCTCGCTTCTCTGCTGTGAATCTCCTGAGGGTCGCTGGAACCCCATGCGGACCTCCTCCCTGTCTCTCTGGTAACCTTCCCTGAGTCAAGACAGGCAGCGAGAGGGATGTGCAGGAGGCCAGGGGCTTGAACAAATGCAGAAAGGAGAGAAGAACTGGACCCCAGCACTTGCCTGAAGGCCAGGCATGGCATGTGCCCTCCAGCTTACACTAGAAGCTTCCGCAAGGTGTGCACTACTAGCCCACTTGGGAAGAGAGGACACGAAGCTCAGGATGGAGGACGTTAGGCCAAGGCCATTGTTCAGCTGCGGCAGGATGAGTCCCTGCTCCTAGACCTCCTAGAGCCTCTGATCTGCTCCCGCTGGGTCATCGCTGCCCCGTTGCCTGGGCGCCGTGCACAGAGGACCAGCTTCCAGTGGCTGCCCCGGTCCCAGGCACAAGCATGGAGCGAGCAGGGACACTGCTCAGGGGCAGGGTCACGGAGGAGGGGACCAGACCCTAAACCTACATGGGGGAAGGGGGCTCATCCCACCCCCAGCACGCTCAGACACAGCCGCTCACACACTGGGGCAGGAGCCGGGAGGGGCCCAAGGCGATCACCATGCTGCAGGGCAAGTGTGTTAGGGAACACCCGGCACCAGGCCTGGCTCATCGCCACTCGGATTCAGCTGCGAGGGGCTGGGTGCACCGATGCAGATGGGACTGTGGGAACGGACGCTTCGTGCCCCAGTAGGGCTCTCCGCACACTCATGCAGCCAGCCACGCCTTCATCCGTTCCGCGGTTCCTCGCCCTCGCCGCGCCTGCCCTGCGGGGAGACCAGTGGGGTCTGGCCCTCCGCAGCTCCTGTCCACCGCTCCCCAGCAAGCAGCGTGGGACCCGGCACGGCCACCCTGCCGAGGGGTCCTGGCGGCCGGTGTCCGTGAGCCTGGAGCGGCCAACCCTACAGGACAGAAGCAGTTAGAACCCGATGGCGCTGGTGGCCAGAGGCCCAGGGAGGGGAGGCTCTCCCCACACCATCCTGTGATTCCTGAACCTTCAGCTCAGCCTGCTTGCAGGTACTCTTGAGGAGATATGGCGGGCTTGCCTGCGGGGACACATGGGATAAAGATGGGGGTCAGTAGCAGGACGAAGGCCATGAGCTGCGGGAGCAGGTGCGGGCAGCCACAGGAAGTGAGATGTGAGCTGCTCAGAGCCCCAGCAGGATCCTCAGGAAAGGGGGTGCTTTGGCTGGCCCCTGGTGCCAGGCCAGGAGCTGGGGGCTCGCCGCAGCTGCTGGAGACGCTGGGGCCCGGGACTGGGTCAGCCCTGCCCTGCCCTGCCCTGCCCCACTTTTTCATTTATTATATGTTTATATTCAATGTAGTGTATATTTAACAGAATATACAATATACCAAAACAAAAAACTGCCTTCATTCTTTGACTTTTAAGAGATGAAAGCACTCTTGTGGGCCCGTGGGACTCTTGTGGGCCATGCTGGCCTGCCATGGGCGTGCTGGGCTCACCGTGTGGGGAGGCCGGCTCTGCAGGTGTGGGGAGGCCGGCTCTGCAGGTGTGGGAGACCGGCTCTGCAGGTGTGGGAGGCCGGCTCTGCAGGTGTGGGGAGGCCGGCTCTGCAGGTGTGGGGAGGCCGGCTCTGCAGGTGTGGGGAGGCCGGCTCTGCAGGTGTGGGAGGCCGGCTCTGCAGGTGTGGGGAGGCCGGCTCTGCAGGTGTGGGAGGCCAGCTCTGCAGGTGTGGGAGGCCGGCTCTGCAGGTGTGGGGAGGCCGGCTCTGCAGGTGCACAGAGACGCCCTTGACTTCGAGCCGAACTTCCTTCAGGAGCCTATGGGGGCCTGGGGGCTGGAGGCCGACGCAGGTGATGAGGGCCCGCCTCCTGCGAGGGGGAAGGCCTCCTGGGCCAGGAACTCCCCGCCCAGCAGCCTCACCCCTGCGCTAGAATGTGCAGGCATCAGTCTCCAGGAGGCGTGTGGATGAGAAGAATGATCGGGAACCAGAGACCGGCCTCTAACACCACACACGGAGGGTGAATGATATGTCATTCTTTCTCTGGCGGTGACAACGCCAAGCTGTGGTTCAATAATCACCCGCATGTGACTTCGTTTCGTCCTTAGAAGGATCCACAGTTGGCTTACACCATCACGTGGGATTTTCAGTAGGATGAGGGAAGGTTGGATGCCAGCAGGACTCAGGCCCGCCCGAAGGGTCCTCCGTGGGGCCAAGGGTCCGGGGCTGGTCCCCCAGAGAGCCCTGCCCCACTCTTCACCACTGCAACTCTCTTTAGAGATGAGGAGATGGGCCCAGAGAGGTTGAGTCACCCACCTAAGGACCCACAGCCAAAATGGCCGTCGGAGGATTCAACCCAAAGATTCTCTCGCCACAAACCCTGTGCTCCGTTTTTGAATTGTGATTTAGCCCAACGAGAGGGGAGTGTCCAGGATAGGATGGCACCCGCTGGAGGCCCCCGGGCTGGAGACTGCGCTCAGCACTGGGGCTCTGGGGGCCAGAGGCTGAGCCCCCCGCCGGCCCCCTGCATTCCTGGCTGGACAGAGCAGTGAGCCTGTGCCCGTCCAATTTTTCGCATCAGGTGAGCGATGACGGCTCCTCAGCAGCCCCGTGCATCATCAGGAGGGGCTGGTGCTCCGAGGAAAGATGTGTTCATTGTTCCTGTGAAGTTCAGCTGGGGCCTTGGGGACGGGCCGCCCGGCCAGCTGGTGAGCCCTGGATCATTGTGCGTTCCTGGAGCTGTGGTTTTCTGGGGTCCCCACGCCCTGGGGAGCCTCCATCCCCCATGCGCTGGGTGAGCTGCTGTGTCTTGGAGGTGCCCCTGCGGCTTGTGCTTCCCATGAAACCCGGCGCTAATGGGGGGGGGGCTCCACAGCAGCGACACACAGAAAACGGCAGCAAGGGGGGGCTTTCCAGCACTGGACTCCAGGAAACAGATGCCCACGGGCAGCCGTGGGGTTGACGGCGGCTCCCCTGCACCCCTCTACCCCTCCGGGGCATCTGCACAGCCCCCTCCCCTGGGCCGACTGCGGTTCCGGTTCAGGGAGTGGGGGGTGGGGGGCTCCTCTCCATCCCCTCTCCGTCACCCCCCCGCCCCCCGCCGGGCCGCCCCTGCAGACCAAGAGATGCCGCTTCCCTCTGGACCCGGCCTTGTGTTTCTGGGGAAGAGAAGGAATGTGTCGTGAGTGCCGACTGTGCTCAGAAGGGACCAGCCAAGGCCCCTGCAGCCCTGTACAGCCCCTTGGGGGGCCATCACCCCAAACCTGGCACCTCAGCTCTCCTCTTTGTTGTTTTATCAAAGTCACCCTTCAGATGGCAGACCCACCGACGTCCGCCGTGGCTTCTGCCCCATGTGCCCGTCGGTGCTGCGCCACGTGGCACATCCAGGCACGCAGGCGTTGGGTACGATCATGCCCCACGGGGCATCTGCGAGGGTGAATTCAGAAGCCCACCCAGCTCCCAGGACTCCCATCCGGGCCCTCAGACCTCTGGCTGGGGACGCAGAGCCTGGACCCAGGGCAGCCCCCCTCCCGGCATCCTGCCAGCCGTGGCTCCAGGGTCCACCCAACGGGGCAACGCTGGGAACCCAGGCGCCGGGGTGTGCGTGGCTGGGGGCGCTGGTGACGGCCCGGGGGGCAGGTGGGGGGCCTCCTTCCAGCAAAGCCCCACCCCGCCCTGAGACTGGGAGGTGCAGTGGGCGGGAAAACCTGAGTTCAAGTGTGGGTGCTCAGGGTTCCTTCTGGGGTAACGATGGCCACCACGAGGACAAAGAGCAGCCCTGTGACTGTGAGTCTCCCGGATGCTAGAGCTTTCCACGGGCTGTCACGGGTGCTCCCTGGGAGCCCACAGGAGACTTAACTGCTCTGGGCACGGATCTAGGCCAGCGTCCGCTGGTCCGACGGTGGCCCTGGAGCCGTGCCTGGGGAGCCGTGAGTGCTCCCCCTGGCCCCATTCGGTGGGGGGTGACGCCAGGACCGGGGCAGAGTAAACAGCCGGGGCTCCAGGCCTGTGCTCAGAAGGGCCCCCGTTCGGGGCTCCACGCTCTGAAGTCGTCACCCTGAGACTCCTGTCAATCGGACTTTCAGATCTGTGTCTGCACGTGAAGTCCAAGGGGGCGGTGGGGCGCGCAGGAACTCGGCTCCCGGGACCCCGCCTCCCTTCACCTGCAGACCCAGGCCAGACTCGCGGGGGCGGGTTCCGGGCCGCTCAGCCCTGCCCTGTGACCCTCTCCCCCCCCACCCTAGCACAGCCCGCGGGGACTGTGCCTGTTTGGGGGACACACCGGAGAACACATGGGACCCACAACTGCTCCAGACAGGGGAGAAGGGTTTCTTCGTGACTTTTTTGTGCAAGGAGCCTTGCTCAGGGCGCCTGGTACAGCTGGGTCCCTGCGGGGCTCCCTTCCTTCCGCCTCCCACGGCCCTCCTGGGAGGAGTCCTTGAAGGAGCTCCCATCTCAGGCCTGCTCCCAGGACCCCCTGCCTAAGACAGCTTCCCGCTGCCACCAGGCATGTATGTCCCCTGTGGGGCCTCTCCTGGGACGCTGTGGCAGCCCTCCGCCGTCCCTGCTTACCTCCCTCTGCCCCCTGCAACCTGCCCCTCACCTCGGCCAGCCGACTCCAGCCCCTTCCTGCATATGCACCTGGACGACGCCTCCTCTGGGAAGTTCCGGAGCTTCTCCCCGTCTGGCCTGCACCTCACACCGGCTCTTTGTTCTCCTGGCCTCCGTGACATGACCTCCTTTTCCTCTCTCTTGAGAAACAGGCTCCCTAGCGCATGAGCTGGACTGTGTCCCACCCCGAAAGCATATGCCGAGGCCCTCTGCGGCGCCCCGGAACGTGGCTGGATATGGGCATGGGGCCTTTACAGGTGTGATCGGGGTAAACTGAGGTCACTGGGGCGGCCTGATCTGATAGGTCCTTGTAGGGCGAGGGGATCAGGACACAGACACACAAGGACAACCGCATGAGGGCACGCGGAGGAGGAAAGGGCGTCTGCAGGCCACGGAGGGAGGGCTCAGGGGAGCCAGCCCGCCCGTGCCCAGATCTCGGCCCTCTAGCGCCGGAAGCCGAGGAGCTGACTTTGTGTTGTTGAAGCCACTGCTCTGGCCGACCAGGGGAGTTGGGCAGTTTGGCTTCCCCACCCCAGGCAAACAGCCCGGGAGCTGTCAGCGCAGGGCCTGGCGTCGGTACGTGCGCACGATCGTCCCATGGGCACCCCCTCCTCCCTTCCACCAGGCTGCCCGCAGGACCTGTTCTGCCAACGGAATGTGGGGGCAGGGACTTGCCGGGGTTCCTGACCCGGGGCACAAGAAGCCATGCGCTTGCCACGTGGGAACCCAGCACTGCCGAGGAAAGCCGCAGCCACACGGAGAAGCCGCGTGGAGGCTCCACGGTCAACAGCCCCAGCGGAACCCGCAGCCACCTGCCGCAGCGGCCGCCAGCCGCCGAATACCCAGGCCTGAACAGCAGGTCTGCTGAAGCTTCAAGTGACAGCGGCCCACCAACATGCTATGGCAACCACATATGAGACCCAAGGGAGAACTTCCGTCGGACCACAGGACCACAGAACGCAGTGATATCCTGTTGTTTAAGCCACCGAATTTGGGGTGGGTTATAACGGCAGTAGATAACCTGAATACGCTCCAAGCCACTCATTGTTAATAAACATACTCTAATCTACCAATCATTACCCAAAGGGACCCACAGCAAGCTTCTGTATTACAAAGAATGGTGCCGTTAGCCCAGGATGCAGCAGAGCCATCACCTCCTTTATTCCAGATACCCTGCTCCTATTAATGTGACCAAAGATTTGATTTCCTTTTAATTAACCTTACCCCAACATCAGCTCAAATGAAGCTTATGTCATTCACTGCCTGTAGGTCCCTTTTAACAGAGCAGGCTCCAGGGAAGTATCCACATTTTGGGGGGATAGCGGGAGGCCTGCTGATCCCTCACCTATACAGGTCACCAACAGAGACTTCCAGGAGCCCCAGGAACTGGGGCAGAACATTTCCCTCTGCTAGCAGGGAGGCATAATGAGTGAGTAGGAGGACAGGAGAATTAGGATTTTACAAACCCCCCAAATAAAACCCAATGCAACCAGAAACAATTTGTCACACATATGTGATATATATTTTTTAAACACTTTCAGATTTTAAAAAAATTCATTGATATCCTGTCACCCACCAAAACAACCCGAGTTAAAAAAAATACATATTCCATCTCTTAAAAATCCAGAATATCTTCTTTCCCAGGGTTTGAATGAGCCCTCCCCAACTCAAATGTGCGTTCTCAGAGAATGTCTCCTTCACGTGACCATTCTCCCACCTGAGGAATACATTGTCAGTCACATGCTATTTAGAGAACAAAAGCTTCTATGAAACCCGCCAAGGAAGCTCTGTGCCCCGTCAGCACAGGGGGGACAGAGCCGTGGCACGTGGGAGGTCCCCTGCTCGCGGCTCCTGGCCCCGAGAGACGGCCCGCTGAGCGGATTGGCCCCTCATCCCCTGCAGGCACCGACAGGTCGTCGCGAGTTTGAGAAAAAGGAAAGAAGGCTGTTTAGCCTAAAGATCTGGGCTGTGATGGCTCCACTTCATCTGGGAATCGCAAAGCCTGCAACCACTCAGTCAAAGGAAAGAGAGGACATGTTTTCGCAGGGAAAAGCATGTGGGTTTAATCTTCAGGTTTTAAGCCACGGAGGTTCAGAGCGGATTTAAGCGGTTTTAGCAGAAGCCGCATTCCGCGTGAGATCTGAGTGTGACCGCTCAAGTGGCCTCCCTCGGTGTTCTAATGTGTTATATAAGCGCGTTTATATAAATGTTGTCCTGGGTTGGATAAATAGTGCTTTTCTGTTTAAATTAATCTCGGTCCTTGAGAATTAATTTCACCGATCTTTTTGTAACCCATGAGATTTGGCCTTGATAAAAATTTCAAACATGAAATGAAATGTCACTGAGCTCATTTGTCCCCAGCACCGGCTGGTGGCCCCCGGGGGCAGAGTAGAGCCCGGGAAGCATTTGCAACCCTGACAGGCCGAGGCAGCCCCCAGGTGTTAACTGAGTGTGGACTGCAAGGAGGCGTGAACACGGGAGGGGAGGAAGGAGCAGGAGGTCGGATCTACTGGGACCTCAGACGTGGAAGGGGTGACACTTTGGGTCTGACCGTGAGAGGGGCGGGAGCGCCTTGGGAGGTGCCGAGCAAGGGAGTGATGCTAGAGTGTCTCAGAGCATCCCTTCGGCGCTGCATGTCGAGGGAGGGCAGCGGTGGGGAGACAGGGCCACGGCGGTGCTGGCTCAGAGCCAGGGCTGGGAGAAGGGGAGGCCGTGGGATCTGGCTCACACCCCCACGGTCTGGCAGTGCTGACGGAGCACAGACTCAGGGCCCCGGCGTGGAGGGACGACTGCCAGGAGCAGGTCTTCATTGGGAATTAGGAGATGTGAGCGGTTTAGGTGATGACCGTGAGCCGCTGCGGGGAGGGGGGCTGCGGCACCCACCTGGTGACCCCGTCGAGGTGAGAGCCTGGCCTCCTGGGAGCGGCTGCAGCACAGACCTGGGGGCCCTGGAGTGGGCGTGGCACAGCCAGCGGGGGGTCCGCAGCCCTGGGCTTCCTGCCTGGGGCCAGGCCGACGTCTCAGCCTCTCTCGGCCTCTGTTTCCCCAGCTGGACATGGGATAAAACAGGTGGCTTGGGTCTCACGCACGTGCGAAAGTGAGGGAGAGTCACCCCCAGTCAGAGCGCGCTCGGGCCAGGCAGGCAAAGCAAAGGGGCCGAGGATCTGAGACCAGCCGTGTGCTGGGGGTCAGCAGGCCTACGGGGGGCTGAGCTGGTGCCCAGGCCTTGTCCCTGGGGCTTCGGTGACCAGGAGCCCTGGAGAGTGTCCAACAGGAGAACAACAAGGCCAGCAGGAGGTCACTCTTCTCACCTGGCCTCGCACACAGCGGGTCAGGGAAATGTGTCCGCTGCTCTGAGGAGACTTGTCCCCCCACCCGTCCCTGTCCTCGCAAACATCTCTTGCCTGTTTTGCTTGTGAACTTTTACAGGGATCTGGGAGCGTCACTGTCTCGTGTGACCCTCATGCCGAATGGAGGCTCAGAGAGGTTATGTAACTTTCCCAAGGTCACACAGCAAGCAAATACGACAACGGTGTATGAACATGGGTCAGCACCTGATTCGTCTCGGATGGGAAGACTGCTGCGATGCAGAATGGTGACAGCACTGGCCTGGGAGCCGATGGCCACCGCCCTGGGCAAGTGTCCTCTCCTCAGCCGTGCACGGGGGCCGAGGCTGACTTTCCAGGAAGCTGTGGAGCCCAGCAAATCCTGCTCCAGGGCAGGGCACCCAGTGGGCACAGCCCTTCCCACCTGCACTGACCCCCCCACCTCGCCTGTTTCTTCTGGGCTCAGTCTTGCCTCCTGACTCTGGTACCAAACTCATGCTTGCCTGGAAGATGGGGTCTTGGGTTGTGCTCAAGGGGTCGTTGTGGACAGGACGTGACCAGCAGGGGCTCTGGGGCAGGACCCAAGTCAAGGCTTACTGCCTGCTCCCCCATAGTGCCTCCTCCAGCAGGCTTCCCTGATTGTCCCCAGCTCCCTGAGGGGGTGGACGCCCAGGAGGCACTCATTCCAGGCTCGGGGATGCTGCAGAGTGGGGGCCGTGCCTGGCCCTTCCCTGCCCAGTGACAGAGTAGCCCCGAGCTCACTCCCTTCTGGGCCGCACCTGCAGAGCCCGCTCCATGCCCTGTGAGGCCGGGGGTGGGCACAGGGCTGACTGCCAGGCCTGAGCTTGAGGTGGGAGACATAGGTTCCTGGCCCAACTCCACGGCTTTGCTGTGGCAGCCCCGGTAGGGCCCCAGCCACTCGGAGACTCCGCTGCCCCATCAGGAAGGCGGCAGGTGGGTGCTGACCTCACTCCTGGACAGCGCGGAGCCCTCGAGGTGCGCGGGCTGAGGGTCTGGCAGGGGCGCCTCTCACGGGGTTTACCATTTCAGGGAGGGCCTGGAGGATGCATACGGGGGGGTCAGCAGGGCCCGGAGCTGGTCACTCCAGGCCAGAGGGACAGAATTTCCAGGGCTGGCGGCCCAGCGGTTGTGGCCACGCAGGGGCAGGGGTGTAGGCGGGGCGCGCCGTGGGGACCAGTAGGTTCTCTGCCCAAGCGCCTGGCAATTCTATTCTGAGAGTGACCAGGAGCATTCGGAGGTTTTCAGGAAGAGAAGTGGCACCACCGGATTTATTTGGGAATGAAGATCTGTTTAATTTTCGTTGAGTCTGAGCCCAAACTGTCACTGGGGAGAACACCAGGCTGGACTGGCTATCCTCAGAGACGCCCTGCAGGGGTCCCCGTGTCTGTGGGAGAGCCTGGATCCTGTGAGGGCTCCCCTCCCGGCAGGGGGCCCCAGATGGACATGCCCAGAGTCCACTCAGAAGAGCTGCTCCGGCCCTCTCAGGCACTCAGCTGGCTTGGCATGGCTACGCACAGAGTGCCTGGAGGGGACACTCAGGGGCAGCTGGGATCAGGGGAGGGTTCCCCCTGCAGGTGCTCCCCTCCCCCCGCAGGCTCCGCTCTGCAGACGTCCACGTGCTGGGGTGCAGCGGCCACCCTCGCCGTGCCCGCGGGAACCCTGCCCTGACCCCACAGCCGTGGCCCTTGGAGCTGGCCCGTGGGGGGGACCCACATTGCCTGTGTTCAGGTCTCCATTGTAACCCCGAGGCTTGCTTATGCCCTGTCCCATTTGGAGGCTCCCGTGTGTCAGTGGCCCCCGGACGCTGCACGTGGCTGCCGGGCCGTGGGCCTTCACATACAGGCCCTGGCCGAGGGCGTGCCACAGAGTCACCCCACGGGTGCCCACATCCTGATCCCGGGCCTGTGTCAGCTCACGTGGCAAGAGGCTGAAGACGTGATGGAGAACCCTGACATGTGGAGGTCACCCCGGCTGACCCTTGGGGCCCCAGGTAATCACAGGGTCCCTGGGAGCAGGAGGCCAGGGTCATGCAGCTAAGGGGCCACGAGACTCCCTCCAGAAGCTTGAGAAGGCCAGGAGCCCCTGAGGGGAACCAGCCCTGCCAATACCTGGAGTTGAGATTTCTGACCCCACAACGGTTAATGATTAAATTTCTGTTCTATGCCTAACCTCTCGCCGCCGTGTGTGGCGCAGCTGGGAGCACAGACCTTGCGGCCTGACGGCCGTGGTTCAAATCCCTGCTCTGCCACGTGCGGCTGGTGACACTGAGGGCCTCACGGATCTGCCACATGCCTCAGTCTCCCCTGCTCCGTGGTCTGCTCCGTGGTCTGCTCCGTGGTCCCCTCCTCGCCTTCCCTGCTGGCTCCTACCCCAGCCCGCTTCCTGTCACCGGCCCCCGGAGGGGCGGCCTGGCGTCCAGTGAACACACAGGACGTCTATGCGGGCCTGCCCAGAGGAAGGCCCCCAGCAGAAGAGGCACTCGCGCCGTGGAGGCCTGGTCTGTTTCCCTTCCTCTGCTGCCCCCGTCCCTCTGTGCTTCCCTTAGCACACTCCCTGCAGCCCTGGCCTGGACACTGTCACCTCCCGCTGTCTGGGGGGACGGCCTAATTCTGCCCTTGGGCCTGTGCTCCAGGGGGGAGCTGTCTGCGAAGCCCAGGCCCTAACCACAGAGCCCCACCTGGACATGCTCATCATAGCAGGTGTTGCAGAAATGGACCCGTGGGGGGAGGGGGGTGTGGCCTCTGTCCTGCAGGCAGTGGGAGGGGCCTCTGGTCAGCAGGGACAGGCAGGGACTGTGGTGTGCCCACCCCTGGGCCTGGCACAGGCTTGCTGACGACCGTGGAGCCGAGTTCCCAGGAGCAGTGAGGGGGCGCTGATGCGGGCGTCCCAGCATATCCACCAGCCCCCGGTCTCCAGCGCCCACCCCCGAGCCTGTTTGCCCCGCACTGATCCCTTCATTCCCCAAGCAGCTGTGCAGGGCGTGGGCCAGCCTTGTTCCCCATTCACTGGGGAGGAGCGGGGCACACTGCCTCTGCTTCTGATGGGGACCAGCGCCCACATTTACTGCAAAGCAGCTTGGCCTCATCTGCACCCAGCCCAGCGCTGGACATGGTGCCTTCAGGCCCTGCCCCAGGAATGCAGCAGGGGCTCCAGGCAGCTCCTCTAAGAGCCAGTCCCCGCGGGAGACCGTGCTACTGGCCGCGCGATGGGCAGCGTGGGAGAGAAGCCCCACGCATCCTCTCCTCGTCTGCACAGGCCCGGCCCTGCTTGCGGGCATCCGAAGCCTGGAACCTTTGGCCCCAAACGGCCAAGGCTTGCGTCCCGGCAGGACGGCGGCACTCAGCTGCACGGCTGGTCACGTGGGGGCGGGGCAGCCCAGGGAGCCCCCTCCAGTGACTGCCCTGGGTGCCCTCTCCTTGCTCCCCTCCCTGCCTCTCCACGTCGCACACCCATCCTCCCCCCGAGCCCTCACTCAGGGTCTGGCTCCTGGTTCCTCGAGGCCGTACCCACCCGCCTCCCGATGTCTCCGCAGGGTGGTCTGACTCGGGCTCCAGCTTGCTGCGCCCCTGGACACTCCAACTCTGCTCCCCACCTGCTCCCCTGCCGCCCTCCCCCCAGGAGTGCAGTCTCCTTATGGGCGCCCCCTTCCTCTCTTGCCCATATGCAGACGCCACAGAACGCGCTGGCTCGTCCTGATGTCTGAACGTGCCAGAGGTCATGCGTGGCCCTCAGTGGTCCTGTCCTGCTCCAAGAGCCGTCTGCCCCCAGTGGCCGCCTGACAGCTTTCTCTGCCGCCACCTTGACCCCGGAGCCCGTGTCAGCAGAGCCGGCAGAGGGTCCTGCGAAAGCCCCCGTCAGTCACACCCCGTCTCCAGTCAGGCGCTGTCATACTCCCAGCCCCGGAATTCCTTCCTGCGAGCCCAGGGCTGCACGAGGCCTGACCCTGTGCCCTCTTAGGGCTCATCAGCTCCTGCCCGCCAGCTCTTCGCTCCCCTGTCTGCGGGTCTGACCCACCCTGCCTCAGGGCCTTGGCACATGCTGCTCCCTCTGCTGGAAGCGCTCCTCCCGAGAAGTCAGCAGGCCCCGTGCCCTCACCGACTCCAGGTGGTACCCGGATTTTCAGATCTGGAATCCAAAATCTGAAAAGCTTTCCCCAGCATTTCAGGTTCCATTTCTTGCCTTTTCTCCCTAGTTCTTAACACGAATCCACGAGTGACTTTATAATCTTGCATTTGTCGGCTTCATTCATAGAAGAAAAGCAGCGCACAGATAGGAATTTTTGTTGAGAATAGATGATCCCCTCACCCCGAGAACAGGGCCTGCACGGCAGGGGCGCACAGCGGTTATCTGTTGAATGAATGAGCAAATGAATTAATGAATGCACCCTCGTCCTCCCCGTGGAAGCCCGACTACCTGAGCCTACCAGGCTGGCCGGGCGGTGCAGAGGTCCTCTGGCCAAGGGCCCCGTGTAGTGGCTGCCCTATGGGACCCTGCAGCTCAGACCGGCCACCAGTGCCACCACGTGGCCTCCGTCAAGGGCCCTGGGAGCCGAAGAACCACCCTGGGGCACCCTGTCCGGATTGCCGATGGCCACCGATGCCTAGAACAAAATCAGGCATCCCCACATCTGTGCTGTCTCCGGTAAATCACTGGCCCCCAGTTTCCCGTGAGTGTGGCATGAAGTCCCACACGGGACAGGCCCGCAGCGGCAGGAGCTCACCCTGTCACGCCTCTGGAGGCCAGAAGTCCAAATTCAGGGCCAGGCTCCTTCCAGGGACACGAAAGAAGGATCCTTCCCCTTCCTGAGGTGTCAGGCCTTCCCGGGCTGTGGCCACAGCAGGCCCGTCTCTCTCCATCCTCACGTGGCCTCCTCTGTGGGTCTGTCCTCTCCTTACGAGGACATCAGTGAGGGGGGACCAGGGCTCGCCCTAAATCCTCATCTTTACTAATTCCACCTGCAAAGACGGTGCTCGTCCCATTTCCACATGAGGCCGCATTCTGTGTTTCGAGGCGGACATGACTTTGGGGGGACACTGTGCACCCCAGCATGGGAGCCCTGATTCTCCCGTGTCCTGGGAGGCTAGCCCCTTGTGATCACGTGTTCCTGTGGAGGGTCCGCCGGGACAGCCTACAAGCCCCTCCCAGCCCATGCCCTCGGGGATCGGCTGGGAGCACCATCTGGGCGGGGTGCCGCACGGCCACTGAGACACGCGTATCCCTGAGGGATCAGGTTGGCCGGCTGTGCCGCGTGTGGTCTCAGCCACGTGGTGCCCTCACTTCACCTGCTTGCTCTGGGCAAGTGCTAGTGGTCCAAGTACGCTCTGCACCTGGCCGTCCGGCGTGGGACTCTGCAGGCTAATTCGATGCCCGGGGAGGGTGCCATTCTGGGCTGCTTCCCGCTCTGCCAACGCCCCGTGCTGAGGTCGCAGCTCTCCCCGTCCCAGAGAGGGCGTCCGTTGTCCATCATCCGACCTCCAGTGTCCACTCGGGGCCCGGCTTCAGAAAGGCCTTCACACTCAATGCTGAAGCTCCTCTGACAGCTGCCTAGGCCCCTTCTGAATGCTCCCAGAGACAGGGAGCTCACCACCACCCACGGCAGCGCCACTGGCTGGAAGGCATTTCCCCCGCGGCATGAAGGCTTTTGACCCCTAGCACCTGCGGGGCTGTGCCTGGAGCTGGGGCCCGGCCCTCTCCTAGTCTGTCCTCCACCTCTGTCAGCCTCAACTCCCACATCTGGGCTGGAAGCAATGAAGGCCTCGAGGGGTCAGCCACTCAAAGCACGGGGTTGGGGGTCTCTGGGGTCCCAGGGGCAAGGTGTCGCTTCCATCTGCTACGGTCCGTGGGGGTGAAGCAGGAATGACCAGGATCGGGGAGCAGAGGAGGAGAGCGATCTCGTGGCCACTGGGAGGGGCTTGTGAAAACACAGCTGCCGGGGCCCCACTCCCACAAGCTCTCAGGACGCCCTGGAGAAGGCCCAGGGATCTGCATTTTAGACAGGTGCCGGGAATTTTCTGCAGCTGCTCGGGGGAACCCCTGCTAACAGAACATGTCCTGTTCCTAGGGGGCGGGGAGTCTACGGGGTCACGGACAGGACCACACAGCTGCTTAGCCGTGGGGACCCAGAACGTTCCGGGGGAGAGCAGCTTACGGCACGCACATGGGACAGCTCCAACGGCCGCCTGGTCTGTAAAGACACGATTCCCTCACGTCCGCTTGTTAGGCAGGTGGAGGGCAGGCCAGCGCAGGGCCAGGCCCTGCCCGGGTCCCGGGGCACAGTCCCTGCCCACGCTGAGCTCACAGTCTACGCGGGAGTCAGACAGGTGAGCAGGGGGTCCAGCCAGGGCCATCCACAGGAGCCCTGTGCGGAGGGAGCCCCAGGGTAGAGCTCGAGGCCAGGAAGGGTCAGGGAGCCGGACGGGCTGAGGCACGTGCCCCCAGCCGACACAGGGGCGGCCCGAGGTGGCATGGAGACCGGGAGGGACACCGAGGTGTGGGAGGACCAGGGAGCAAGCAAGGCTGACAGGCTTATTCTAGACGCCCAGGAATGGGAGACAGGGCATGCCCGGGGTGACTCTCTTCCTCTTCCCACCAGCCCCCACCCCTCACCGCCCTTGTCCCTTTAATCCCCCAGGGGGACCTGGGAGGAAGAGGCCAGTTCATGGGGTTTTGTGCTCAGCGTGTTAGCATCTCCGGCTCCTTTCTCCCCTCAGGTGCTGCTCTGGCACGGCCTCCGCTCCTCGGGGACCCAGGGATGGCCCCTTCTGCCCCAATCCTCTCAGGGAAAGGACAGGGCAGCCTGGAAGACTGCCAGCTCCAGAGACAGGGCCAGATGGGCGCACGGGCTCCGCTCGGTGTGGTCACGCCTCCGGATCCTGCTGGGGGAGGGCTTGTCCCCTCTGCTTGTGGGAACCAGGAGCCTGGGGCACAGAGAGGTCGAGGCACTTCCTACAGTCCCACGGGGGTGAGCAGGGGGCCGAGAGCCCCACAAAGCCTTGTGGGCCTGGGGGAGGCGAGGCCCCAGCCCTGACCCCCACCGGCCCGGACTCAGGGAAGCCGGCAGAGGCTGCCTTGTTCCGGCAGGAGCCGTTCTGACAGATTAGCCCGCCCTGGAAAACGAGGTTAGTGCCACATCGAATAAGGAAGTCGCTCGGGAAGGAGGAAGCTTCAGCTTCAGATTTTAAGAACTGAGCAGTCAGTGGGGAAGGAGGGCTCGGCGCTCGCTCCGTGTCTGAGACCAAAGGCTGGAGGAGACCTTCCCCTGCTCCAGACCCCGGCCTGCGCCAGTGGCTCCTGGGCTCTTCGGCACTCAGAGCTGGACAGTGCACACTGGCGCAGTGACATCACATGTGTGCGTGTGCGTGCTAGTGTGTGCACGTGTGGGGGTGCGCACACATCCACATGCAATAACTACCCTGAAGCCGGCAGGGTTTTCCCTCCTCTTCTACACCACACAAATGCCACCTCCTCCAGGGAGCCTTCCAGATCCCCTCCTCTGGGCCCCACCATCTGTCATCTGCAGTATCCTGGACCTCGCCTGGACCAGCTCTGATGGGTTCTAAGTTTCCCCCGGGTGGCCTGGGTCTGCAGGGTTGGGTGCTCACAGCCCCAGGCCCGATGCTGGAGCTGGGGCTCGTGCACAATTTCCTCTGCTCCAGGAAGTGACCCAACCCAGGGGCGGGCAGTGGCACAGGACCTGAGCAGGAGAGCTAGTCGGTGAGCACCACGAGGACCCCGGTTGGCCTGGGCGTTCCCCCTTGCCCGGGACAGATGGTAGCCCCAGGAGCCAGCAGAATTTGGCACACATGCCCTGCAGAGGAACACCCTCGAGGCACACTCTGGACCCCTCTCTAGCCAGAGGGGCGTCTGGGAGTTTTCTGGGTGCGGCTCTCTCATGCCCACCACCTCTTTCTCTGCCAACCTGTTGACAGCGACTTCCCCAGCCACCCAACACTGGGACCCCCAGCTCATCCCTGTAACCCCAAGGCAGCCCCCATTCCCGTTGGACACCTCTCCCACCAAGGCCCCTCCTTAGAGGTTCCACCCCTCCCTGTGGCCCTGCTCCCACCAGGGTTCCCAGGGGGCACCCTGACCCTCTCCCTGTGCCTTCTCCAGCCAGCGGCCAGGGAGCTCCTTCCAAGATGCCCCTGACCAGGCGTCTGCCCTGCTCAGTCTTGGCAGGCTCCCCGTGGCCCCTGTGCTTCCCCTCAGCTCCCTGCCCAGGAGAGGCCAGACTCCCGGCTCCTCAACCTCGAGGTGGTAGGTCACTCGGCTGCCAGGTCCGAGACCCAGCCTCAGCCCCTCCCTTGCTGGTCCCTCACCCTGTTCCCTCCCCCCTCCACTGCCACCCACCAAAACCAGGAAGTCTCCTGAAAAATGGGCTCACGGCCAGGGCCCAGCTGCCTCGTGCGGCCAGGAGTCCCAGGGAGGGGGGCGTTCTCCTTTCTCTTCCCGCCTGAATGCACCCTTTCCCAAATTACATCCTGACCCCATGGGACTTGATTGTGTCTGCCAACCCTAGTGCCCCCGCACCTGGCAGGAGCGAGTGTAGGACTGAGCAGGGGTGGGCCACCGAGGGCTGTCCACAGCATGGGCTGAAGGGCCCCCCTGCCCCCGCCCCGGGAGCTGAGCGTGAGGATTTGGATCTGGGGCTTTCCACCGCGTGGAGAGAACCTGTCTGCATGAGGGCAGCAAGAGGCTGGCTCCCCGATGGGAGTGATGACAGAAGCTGGGGGAGGACAGAGAGGCAGAGAGGGGCCGGGGAGAGCAGGGACGGCTGCGCCCACACCATGGGACCCTCAGAGCCCTGGACCCCCAAGGACCTTTTCTGTTTAACAGCATCTATGGGCTCCTGCGTCCCGGGGGCGGCGGCCACCTGGACAGTTTGTGCCCCATGGTGGTGTCTGAGGACACCAGCCACAATGACTGGTTTTCAGCCTTTCTGAATCCCCACGTGAAGGCGGGGCACAGTGGGTCCAAGGGACCCCCCACATCACTCAACCCTCGGGGGGGGGAGGACGAACACCCACGACCCCACAGTAGGGCAGCTAGAAAGAGACCTTTGATGGACAGACAGATGGGGGGCTGGGAGCCTCGCAGAGCAGTAGGCAGTCCGGAACTGCGAGGAATGACAGTAGCTGCCATGGCCAGGACCCCATCCTCCCAAGGGCAGCAGAGGAAGGCAGGGACCCAGCCGGACTGGGGTGGGGGGCAGGAGCCAGGCCCTCACAACCCCATGGAGCTCCCGAAACTGCGTTCCCATCGATGGGGGTGACAGAAGGGAATCGGGACCGGACCCATGCCCAGCTGTTGTAGTGAAGAGAGAATAAGGACTCAGAGAGTGCCCCCCAAGCAGGCGAGGGCGGCCCCCCGTGCCGCTGGGACCCGTGACCTCGACAGCCAGCGGGCAGGAACACACTCACGGAGCAGCCATCGGGAGCAAGGGACCGTCTTCCCGGAAACATGGGGAGGACGCGTGAAGACACTCAGGAAAGGGCACAGTCCTGGAATGAGCACAAGTGGGGTGCGCTCAGTCATAGGCGGGCTCACAAATCACAGAGGAATAAAGAGAAGCGGGGCTCCGTGGGCCAGATGGAAAGCTGGGGGGGCCCGGCCCCACCGTGTGGCCCCGTCCCATGGGCTCGCTGGCCGAACTTTGGGGTGGCCCCGTGACCTCCTGTGAGGACAGGAGCAGGGGTCTCCCCGGAGCCTCCCGGCCGGCGGGCAGCTGAGCACTGCTCTGACTTGCTCCAGACCGAGGTCCTCCTGCACCCCCAAACCTACACGGTGCTGCCGGAGAGAAGAAATGGGGGCTCGCCACCCCACTACTTGTCACGGGCGCTCCCGTGCGTGGTACTTCTCAGCCTGTCGTCAGGGCAGTACTCCGGAGCACCAGCCCCAAATCAGCCTCCATTTCAAGCCTGACTCCCCACTTTCTGGCTGCGTGACCTTGAGCAGGTAGTTCAACCTCTCCGAGTGCAAAACGGAGGCCACAACCCCAAGAACAACAGGTCGTTTCTGCCCAGCGTTGACTCTGGGGGTTCTGAGCGCCCCAGGTTGTGGCCCAAATAATTCTCACTGGGACCTCAAGGAAGGCACAGCTTGTTAATGTCTACGCCCCGTCTCGGCCTCTCGGTCCCACTGGCAGGCCTTCAGCTGCAGCTGTCCCCTCCCCGGATGCCCACACCCCCCCAGAGCCCCTCTCTGTGGAGCACTAAGGACTCCCCAGAGCAGCCGAGGCGGTCCTGTAGAAGGCCTACTGTGTGCCGGGCTCCGCCACCTGTGTGACCCCCCCAGGGAGCCCCCGCCAGCCACACTGTCCCCGTTTCAGACCTCACTGTGATGCCTCTTGCATCCCATCCGAGCTCACCAGGGAGAACCCCTAGAGCCCCCGTTTCACAGTGACGGGGGTAGAGTGGAGACAGAGACGCAGGGTCCCCGAGTGTCGAGTGACAGTTACCCTGAACCTCGCCAGCAGCCTCAGTGGCTGGCTGACCCCGTGTCGGAGACCACCAGGGAGATGTGGTCAGGGTGCAGGGCCACGCCTCCCCAAAGGACGGAAGAGTGGGTTCAAAACCAGGCTCTGAGGTCGGGGTGCTGCGGCCAGTGGCTTCCTGGGACGTTCCTGCAACCTTGGCTTTACTCCCAGAACCACGAGCTGCCCCTTGTTGGGCCTGGGGGGCCTTTTATAACTGTTCACAGAGTGAAGTTCCTTCCCCGAGGGGCTGGTGCCCCCGGCCCTCCCCCACACAGGCGCGCGTGGGGATCGCTGTGTCAGAGCGCCCGGCTTGGAAGATGGGGTCTGGGTTCCCCAGAAGGCCGAGCCCAGAGGGTCAGCTTCCTACGGCCGACGAAATCCCTGCGGACCTTCGGCTCCAAACAACACACACGTGTGTCATCTCTGTGAGCGGCCCCGTGCTCCCGGCCCGTCCAGGCGGCAGGCCAGGGGGTGCACGGGCCGCGTTCTCACCTGAGGCTCAGGTTCCTGTGGCTGCAGAGCTCGTTGCCCGGCCGACCGCCTCCCTTCGCTGCATATGTCACCGGGCCAATAAGGTGTGCTCAGTGTTGGGTGACCTAAGGTGACCAGGGAGTGGCACGTCTCCATGGCCATGAGCTCTCAGTCCCGCCACAGGTCTCGCTCACACACGGGGTCCTGGGGGCCGTCCTAGGGCACACCCCCTCATCATGGTCGTGTCTTCCTGCTAAAGCTTTAGGATTGTGCTGTCCCGGGGTAGCAGGTGGGGGGTAGGAGGAGCTGAGGCTGGGCAACACCAGGAAGGACAAAAAACAAACCTAAGGGGCATCTGGGCAAGCTGGCCATGGCTGATTGCCTGGCCATGCGGGACTTCCCTGGACAGTCCCCGGCAGGAGGGCAGAGGGCGTCCAGTTTCCCACGTCTCATTGGACAATGTTCGTCCGCTGAGGGAGGGACACCTGGAGGCGCTGTGGCTTGGCCCGGCGTGGGCATGGGACAGCCCCCTTCCCTGGTCAGCAGGCCCCCAGCCGGACGGCGACACCCAGCAACATCAGGAGCCCGCGGCCGGGCAGCTCTCCAAGGGGGCAGGGGCCCGGGGACCACCAGGCTGCTGTCAGGTGGGGTCTGATACACGTAGCCTTAGGTCCTGCACTGTGGGAGCCCCTCCCCGGTGCCTCCGGGAGGACAGACCTCGGCCGCACCTGCCGACCACGCTCCCCGCCTCCCCACCCGATTCTCCTTCCTTCCACAGCTACGTGCGTGGCCGGCTCCTGTGGGCTCACTGGCTGAGGACAGGGCTTGGGTGCAGCGTGCAGCGTCGCCCCGGTGGGGGTGCAGGGGCCCTGCTGCGTGCGCGCCTCCCCCCGTGGCCCCTGAGACACAGGCTGGTGTGCGTCACGCCCCCGGGAGCCTCCTCGGTGACCGGGTCGGGCTCTCCTGCTCCAGCTCTGCGGTGCCCAAAGTTCCCAACGCACACGGAGGGCGGGGCTCATCACCCTCACGTTCAGTGCCCGGTTTTCAAAGTTTACCAGCTGCTGATCCGCCTTATCTACCTCCACCTACTTTCCCCAAACGTGGGATTATTTGGGGGCAAACCCCACACGTCATGTCTATCATTCAGGGTATCTCACTTAATAGACAAGAACAAAATGTTGGAGCACCCGGGGGGCTCAGTGGTTTAAGCATCTGCCTTCCACTCCGGTCGTGATCCTGGATTCCCACCTGAGTTCCACATGGGAGTCTGCTTCTCCTTCTGCCCTCCCCCTGCTGGCGCTCTGACTCGCTCTTTCTCTCCCAAATAAACAAATAAAACCTTAAAGAAAGAACAAAATGTCAATGCCGTTTTAATAGCTGATTTTAAAAAAGTGCTGAATGGCCATATTTTTAAATGACCATTTAGTCTTTTTTTGAGGGGGAGTAATTTTATGGTTTGTTTGAACCAGGATGAAAGTAAAATCCATGGGACAACGGTGAAATTGACGCATCTCCCAGTGTCTCGCAATCTACAGACTCCCCTCCCTCATCCGTGGAATGTTTTTATGGAACTTTTTATTGGACGGGACTCCATGGACACTCACTTGTCCGGTCAGCACAGGGGACACCCTCGTGCCCCAGAGGCCTCCACTGGGCCCTTTCCTAAGTGACCAGATGCACCTAAAAACATCTTCAGGTTTTACAAATTGTGCTGAAACATACATAGATCAGCCTTGCTGTCTGAGCCGTTCGGCACGTGGCTCAGCAGCATCGGTGCACTCCCGTGTCACAGCCCCCATCCCAGAACTCCGCCCTCTTGCAAACTTAAACCTCTGCCCCCAGGGAACTCTGACCCCCCATCCCCTCCCTGGCCCCTGCAGCCTCCATCGGCCTTCTGCCTCTAGGATCAGGCTCCTCTAGGGACCTCATGGCCAGTGCCACGGCGGGCAGACCCCAGCCTCACCTCCGTCTGCCTCGGGTCTCACTGCGAGAGGACGAGCTGGTTCTCCCACAGTGGGGGCAGCCTGCTGGGAAGCATGGGTGAAACTTCTAGCTAGAGTCACCCAGAAGCCACGTGTGCAGCCTCTAGGGACGTGAGGTTGAGAAGGGCCAGCCAGCACGGGCTGTTCAGGAGGGGAAGAAGGAAAGGAGTGTTTTCAGGCCAAGAAGCAACTTGGTACATGACAGTGCCCCAGACCTTATCGAGGAAAGCCCCGTGTCCTGTCGGGTGCTGAGCTGGGACCTTCCGGGGTGGGTCTGGCTGTTCTCAGATAACAAGAGACGTGCCCTGTCGGGCAGGAAGGAATTCGTGGGAATTAAGGTACAGCCCTTCGGAGCCAAGCCAGGGTAGGCAACACGACTGGGAAAAGAAACTGGGAGTTGCCCATGGTGGTGGCACCGTGAGCGGGCGGGAGGGGAGGTCCTGCTCTAGGGCAAGTCCACGTGGGGCCCGAGGCTCAGCAGGCGGTGGCCGCGGGGGTCTCAGGCCTGGCCGAGGGTCAGGGCTGGAATGAAGGTCAGTGCAGGTGGGGAGCCAGGAGGGCGCAAACCCCCAAGCGCAGCATGTGTGCCAACACTTTAAGCCCAAAGAGGCCTGGACAAGGCAGGAGCTCAGGCCGCGTGCCGGGCACCCCGTGGGCAGGCGGGTCAGAACTCTCCTTACTTTAAAGCATTATTTTCTTCACTGCGGATCTTTTTTGCCTCTGTTTTGGTCGCTCACAATATTGAACAAGTATTCTAGATCGGGACCGCGGTAGCTTTTGGTGCCTCCTTAAACTTTGCACCTGAGGCTGGAGACTCATCCATTCCTGGGTCCGTTGCTGCGCCTGCATTGGGAAGCAGAAAGGCGCTGAGCCCCACGGGGCCTCGTCCGTGGGGCACCTGGTCCATGGTGCGAGGACAGCTGGCGCAGACGCTGCTCTGCACCCCCCGTGCGTGCGGAGAGCTCTCTGGGCTCCTGGGGAGAGGCGGGCGCCCTGGTGGAATGCACGGGGCTCTGCGGGTCCACAGCGGTGGACTCTGAGTGTGGGGGAGCAGGGCAGAGACCCAGGGTTTGGAGAACGTTCGTGTGGCCCGACTTCTGAATGACCTGGTTTTTAAAGGCCGTTGTGGTTTCCCGTCGTCCACCCCTGGGGTCAGTCTGCTGGATGCAGCTGGAGGAGGGCTGCCCTGGAATAGTTCCTTCCTAGTTGTGGGGGTTCTGGCCTTTATTTCATCCTCGGTCTGCAGGGGTCTGTCCCCAAAAGCATCCTGCAGGCTTGTGGCTCGGGAAGAGAGCAGGCTCTGCTCAGAGCAGCAGACCCTCGCCGAGCACCTCTGAGCTCTGTGCCTCCCATTTGTCTTCTATCCACCAGCAGCACGGGTGCTCCGGGTGAAAATCTGGGGCGTTCTTGGTTGTCCTGCAGCAGATTTCAGCCGGCAGTTAGAGGCCAGAGTGCAGGGGAGCGGGGTGGCCTGTGATGTGCGGGACAACCCTTCCTACCGAGGCAGCGTTCTGCACCCCACAAACTTCTCAAGTACCTCGGGGTATTTCCGCCGGGCAGAAGCCCCCTGATGGATGTCTGAGCCTCAAAACCAACTCCAGTTTTAAACAAACATCGAATTTGTTTATAGTTTTGGTAGGAGTGGAACTTTCTAGGAATGCGGCCGTCGTGTAAATGGAGGAAAGCTAGGACTTGCTTACTTTGGCACTGTATGAAGAGTCGAGCCCCATTTCACCCCCAACACAGCCGGTCACCCAGTCCACCCTGCCACGGGCACTTGTGTCTCAGATGCACTCGTCCTGTCTGCACCGCGTCCCCGCCAGCGTGTGCACGCCGAGACGCGATCTTGAACGTGAAAGTCGCCTTCTTTTCATGTCTCTTTTGGGTTACAGTGGGGGCCTGATGGAGCCTTTCACAAGTTATTCGTGTGACAGGTTAAACCACTTATTTCCTTTGGGGATCAACATCTAGTCTAGAAGAAAGGAACATGTGAACATATGTTTAAATCAATAGCGTTGAATAAAGTACCGTTTCCTGGGTACACCCCCCCACTACCCTCGTCGTGGACCCTGCAAACTAGAGGCACAGCACTCGCGTTTGCGAGAAAGAACACCCAGACTCCCAAAGAGCAGACGCGGGAGGTGGGAAAGCAGGGCTGCCCCCCGGCCTTGACCCTTACGACATGGTGATGTGAGATGGAGGGCAGAGATCAGAGCGGGCGGCATCTCTCCCTGACCACCCGGTGCCCTGCTGAGAGAGCAGTGGGTGGAGAGACTCACGCTGAAGGGGGAAGGGTCCTACATCGTTGTCACCCTGAGATCCCGCAGCCCTGGGAAAGGAAGTCCCCAGGCTGGATGCTCCTCTCCTCTAGCAGTTCTACCAACCTCGCAGGATTAAATGCTCTCCGACCCTCCCCGGCCACAGCCCCTGCAGGCCCTTCTGCAGACGGTGGCTGCCCCAGCCCCCGGTGTCCCCAGCCAGCTTTTGGGACAAACGTCTTCCATGGGACTCCCCGTGTGCTTTTCGTCCTGCTTTATGTCACACACTTACTATGTCAATTTGATCATCACCGTAAAATCATTTGGGAACAACGTGACAACAGAAGCCAGAAGAAGAAATTCATGAATAATGAATCATCCTGAAACGAAGTATAGCAACGCTTCACTGTTTCTCCCTCTAATGGGATTCGTCTTGTGAAAATAGGCTAGCTGAGTTTGCAAGGCCCGGACACACACACACACACACACACACACACACGCACACGCACGATGACCTCTGCCGTTGGGACTCGTCAGAGGGGCCTGGGAGACGTGAGCTAGCAGCAGCCCCATCAGCATTCCCTGTTCAGCTGTGTTGTTGGCTGCACGCACATTCGGGATCCCCACGTCTGCCTGGGGAGTCACGTCACGATGTCTGGTCCCTCCCTGGCCTTGTCCTGGTGTCTGCTTTCCCCGACATCAACACCGTGTGTGCGATGTTGTGTGAAACTGACACCACGCTCCTTTCTTCCAACCCAAGTCTGCAGGGTGCATCTGTCTCCCTTCATTGGTGCATCTGTCTCCCTTCGTTGGTGCATCTGTCTCCCTTCGTTGAACTTCAACCTAACTTTTCGTTCTGTGGGAAACAAAGTTCTTGTGTGCGGCGGCGCACCGGTGCCATGTTTTCTGTCTACACTGCCAATCTCTGCCATCCCATACGTGTATTTAGGCCGTTTGCATTTAGTGTACTTGTAAACATGTTAGCGCTGCCGTATTATTTTTTGTTTTGTTTTGTTTGTTTTTTGGTTTTCCCTTTCTCCATCCCCCCCATTTTCCTTTGGGTTACTTGTACATTTTTTTGTGTGTGACTTACCTGTAGTATTTAGTGTTTTTGAGAGTGTCTCCTTGTGTGGGTTTTTAAATGGTTGTCCTGTCATTACCTCATATTCATACCCTATCCCAGGCCACAGCTGTCATCATTTTACCTGCTTTGGTGAACTATAAACACAGTACCCCTTTTTCGGTCCATTTGCTGTTCCTCACTTATGATATAATTGCCTTCAATGTCTCCTCCACATCCATTGAGAATCACATCAGTGTTTACTTTTTGCTTCATCTGTCAAACATGATTTTAAAAATTCAAGAGCAGAAGGAAAGTCTGTCATGTTTACACATACTTGTCATGTTCCTCCTTCCTTCCTGATTTTCCAAGGTCCCTTAATTTATAATTTTCTGTCTGTTTAGAGAATTTCCTTTACAAACTCTATTAGACTAGACCTGCCAATGACCAGCACCCGTAGTTTTCCTTCAACTCAGAATGTCTTGACTGTCCCTTAATTTCTGCAGAATATTTTTTTCTGGGTCTAGAATTCTACTTTGATGATTCTTGTCCTTCAGCATGTTTTTTGATGAGAAATCTGCTATCTTTCAAATTATCTTCTTCCTGTAGGTAAGATATTCTTTTTCTCTGGTTGCTTTCAAGATTTTTTTTTCCTTTGCCTTTAGTTCTCAGAAGTTTGATGATGCTGTGTCTTGGCGCACATTTATTTGGGTTCCTGCTCATGATTCACCTATCTTGAATCTGGGAGTTTATATTTTTGTCAGGTGTGTGAGCAGAGCCTCACCTGGAAGGATGTGCCCTTGGCTACCATCCTGCCTGCCTCCTTCATCCTTGGCTTGTGTAGGACATGCAGAGCCTGGAGGGATCTCTGGCCACAGCCCCCATTACCTCTTGAGGCTGAGAGGTGGCAGTGTCAGGCATGAGGCAGAGGACCGCCCTACACCATGGACAGCACCCTGACTCCTGCAGGTGCAGAAAAGTGACAGGCAGGCAGTCCAGCTGGGG
>PITA01005973.1:0-104795 GCA_004023965.1 Spilogale gracilis
TAAGGCAGTGAAGGATACTGGTTTAGGAATCAAAATACCTAAGCTGTAACTTTATCATTTGCTGTATAAACTAGAGAAAAATCAGTTTGTTGAGCGTTACATTCCTTGTTGTTTTATTGACAGGATGAAGTAAGATAAAACACATAGAAGTATTTTGTAAAAATATGAAATATTTTGCAAATATGAAGGCAAATGTAAAGTATTATTCAAAAATATGAAATGTGTGGAGGAAGGGTTAGAAGATGTTGCTGTCTACTCATTTCTTATCCATATCTATCCCGTTTACCTTTTATCTGAATCTTGATTCTATCCAGCAGAGGACATGTATCCAGCCCCAGGTTCCATCTCACTCCCCCAATTCTTCCTGTAGCAGGGGATGACCATGTAATTCAGTTCTAGAAAATGAGGAATAATGGACAGTCTGCTAATGATTCTTCTGGATAAACCTTTGATTTTTCTGATAAGAGGTACAGACTTAATTGAAGTCGCCTCTTCCCCATTATTTGCCCTAAATACATCTTGATTTTGGGCACTCTAGCAGCTAATTTGTAAGTATGTAGAAAGACCAAGCAATCACATAGATACTGGTCTTAGCCTTACTAACTTGCTGAACCAACACTAGCATCCACCTTTCTCCAGATTTTTTGTTTAATGAGAAAATATACTATTGAAACCATTATTACTTGGGTTTAGATATTGAATAAACCATGTTTAAACTTTTTAAAAAAATCAATAGCAGTATCTGGCTCATAGTAAGTGCTCAATAAATATTTAAAAAATAAATATGGTTAGGAGTATGTATCTTTCAGGACTCTTGTGGATGTAAATTGACATAAAGCAATCCCTCTAAAATCTGAGCTACTATAACTTCACAGGTTTGATTCAGGGTTATAGATGGCTGTTCTCATCTTGGGGGTTTGTCTCATTTCTTATAATTATACACACAAGGAGACTCTTAGGGTTAAGCAGTGCCTTTTTAAGAAGCTAAGTGAACTTAGCTATAGAGCACTTCCTTATGTTTAAAACTTGAGGAAATACCAAAGAAACTCAGCTGACCTTGTAGAAGTATTTGTTTTGAATGATGGAAGAGCTTCTTTGCAAGCAATTGCACTGTTGTAGGGGAATTCCTGATCAAGCCATCCTTGGCATAACTTGAGAATGCCTAGTACATAGACTATAAAGTTCTAACATTTCAGTTTGCATGGAAGGTGAAAGGAGAGTTTTTTTTTTTTTTTTTTTTTTAAGATTTTCTTTATTTGACAGAGAGAAACACAGCCAGAGAGGGAACACAAGCAGGGGGAGCGAGAGGGAGAAGCAGGCTTCCCGCAGAGCAGGGAGCCCCATGTGGGGCTCGATCCTTGATCTCTGGGATCATGACCTGAGCTGAAGGCAGTCGCCCAACCAACTGAGCCACCCAGGCACCCCTGAATGAAGAGTTTTAACAGACAATTTATTTTTGCCATTTTTTTGCAGCATCAACTATAAGTCATATGTATTAGTAATCAGAAAATGAAATTCATGTTTAAAAATGATCACCCGATTTTAATTTTATGGGGAGGTATAAGAGTATTACAACTGAAGTAGCGTCTTCTTCCTCCCTCTCCACACCCTACACCAAACAAATATTTTCCTAAGAGTTTTGATAGAAATTCCTACAGATGTCCTATAGTATAATGGACTGTGTTGTTTATTTACATACTAAAGAACACTCATAAATAATAACCAAATATTAAAGATGGCAAACCTTGAAATGGCTGAGTTCTTTTGGTTCATGGATTTGCACACTTTGTCCTTGGCTCTTCTCAAAGTGTGAGATTACGAGAGAGACTAGATGTGATAAGACTTAAGGGGGAGAAAAAGGTCCTGGTTACTGGCAGAAATATGGCCAGAGGGAGCCATAAATGTAATAAAAAAGGATTTCTAAACTGCAGAAAAGAGTTCTAGGTTTTCCATCCAGACGGACAACTCCCTGGGTGGGCTAATTTTGTGTCAGTGAGACCCAAAGTGTATGTCCAGAGTCTGGAAAGAAAACAAATACATTTGTGGATCAGAAATGTCTCATTTGGTTTGAAATAACAGCTTTTCTTTCTCACTCATTTTCTCTAGTTGGGGTGTGGGTATATGTATCTATATTTCTGTTTTTTCTTTGATCTGTAATACACTGTTAACTTTGATGCAGTGTAGTTTTGGAATACAGATTGCATTAATTTAGACTTTTAATTTGAATTTATTTATACCCTCTCCCTTTTTAAAAAAAGACCATAAGTGGTTTATTGATTAGGTGATACACACACAATGTATCCATGTGTGCATTTGCTCCATAGGTTTTTGGTAAAACTCACTTGTCAATTCAACAAGTAGTCATCGAACATCTTGGGGCTTATAAGGCTGAATGAAATGTGGCCCTTGATGTTTAGTCTTGCTGTGTTACCTTCTCCAGAAGCAGTTGCTTTTTAACAAGATCATAACAGTCCTGTTGCATATCAGAAAAACCTGGGGAGCTTGTTAAAAATACACTTGCCCATGCTCCAGCTCTTAGCTCAGGGAAATTCTGATAATAGGCAGGGCCCAAGGTGTGTAGAGTTTCAACAACAAGCTCCCCAAGTGAATTTGATACAGAAACCACGATTAAAGAAATTCTCTAAGTTTAAGAGAGGATGACTTATGAGTTCAGTCACAAGTCAACCAGGTGGATGCCCTTGAAATCTACAACTTGAGCACCTGGCTAAAGTTGCTTATAAGGTTCTTTCTATTTCCACCATTTAAAAATGGGTAGTAATAGTCTGGAAAGATCCCAGAGATAAAAGGTTGGGTCCAATCTTCTTTGTAAAGCACCTGGGACTATTATGAAGGAATAAGATAGCTACAGTCAATTATTATCTTCAAAGCCTTCCCAAACACCCTGTCCTTCTTTCCATCTCACATGATATATGCTTATTTGTGTACATTTTCTCCTTCCCTAGATTGTGAAGTATTCCAGAGCAGGAGCAACCATCTTTTTCTCCCATTAAGTAACACAGTAACCTATACATAATAGCTCTTGACAGGTGTTTTTTTGAATTGAATCCTTATTCAGCTCCTGGGGCCTGACCATATATGCATATACCCATTGTGGACATTTATAAAAAATCCATTAAAGTGTATATTTGTCTCTAAAACATTTCCATCACACAAAAGAATACGTTACATAAGGAAGAAAGAACAAAGAAACAAGCACCCATGGACCCATTTCCCAGTTCGTGAAATAGGACGTTGCCAATACCTTTCAGGTGACATGTTAAATGAGATTCTTTTGAATAGTAACCAGCTTTTGAAACTTAGATAAGAATGCTTGCATTCAATCACCGATTGATTGGATCATTCACTTGTCAAGTGTGCCTAATTAAGTGTTAGAACTGACGTAAACGAGGTAGTGATTTCTACTGTTTGAGTGAGAAGTTCAAAAGGGTCACAAACCATAGCCAGAAGCGCGCAGATTCCCTCTGAAGCCTGCGGTCTTGACCCAGGCTTAAGGCCCCAGAGAGGGCGTGGTTTCCGCGAGCGGACACTTTGGACAGAAACTACGCATCCCGGCAATCCACGGGGCGAGTGGGCGGAGCCCTGCCGGGGGTGGGGGGCGGGGGGAGGGGGCCGGGCGAGGGGGGCATTGTGTCGGGAGCGCGGAGCTGCATTTGTCTGCTCGAGGTGCTCGCCTAAAGAGCGTTGTTTTGGCCAGCGGTGGGGCTGTAAGTGTCAGCGGCGGCCGCGGCCCGGCGAAACACCGAATTCCAGGAACCACGCGCCCGCTAGCTGTGACCGCAGGCAGGAGGCGGCGTGCCAGGGGAGCAACATGCAGATAGGCGCCCGGCGCCCTGACGACCCCTCCCAAGGAAAAGAGGCTGGGACGGCGCTGGGGCCGCGGAGAGCATGAGGGAGGCCGGGGGGCGGCTCGGCGTGGAGCGCAGCTAGGGAGCGGTGCGCGCTGCACACTCGCCAGGGCGCAGCGGAGGGCGGGGAGCGGGGCAGGTCGCGCCAGCTGGCGGGAGCCGGCCGCCGGGAGCTGTTCTGATTTCCGACGCGAACGCGAGGGGCCCGGAGCAGCCCCCGGTCTCGGCGTGCAGCCAACATGGGCAACGCAGGGAGCATGGATTCGCAGCAGACCGATTTCAGGGCGCACAACGTGCCTTTGAAGCTGCCGATGCCCGAGCCAGGTGAACTGGAGGAGCGATTTGCCATCGTGCTGGTGAGTGCGCGGCGGGGCCCCGGGGCTCCCGCGCGGGGAGACGCTGCTGACCCCCGCCCCCTCTTCTTCTCGCACCGGGAGCGAGCCTCCTGTTCCAAGGTGGGGGGTGGGAGGCGCCCACCTTCCGCTTTGTGGCCTCCCCAGCCTCACTTTTCTCGGTTCCCTTCTAGCTCCCGCGCTCAGTCCTCTCGGGGTCCCGGGATGGGGCCGGGGGCTCGGGCTGGGCTGCGTGGCCGGCCCAGAGCCCATTGTCTGGCGGGAGAAGCACCTCTCAGCGCGTGTGCCCGGGAGGTGCGGCGTGGGCGTGAAGGGAAGGTGGCGCGGGCCCGGGAGTAGGGGGCGGCGAGGCGCGAAGCGTTTTGTTCTGAAAAACAAAAACCCCAAACCCGCAAATCTCGAGTCCCTGCGGACCATCCGGCTCGCGGGGTCCGGGGCAGTTGGGTGCATGTGGCCGGCAGCCGGCGGCGAGCGAAGGCGAACTTGGAGGCGGACGCAGCGGCTTGGCGGAGGGGAGTTCGCCCGAAGAGAAAGATAAGGAAACCCGGGGCGTCCCTCAGCTAGAAGGGGGCATCTGAAACCCAGGCGGGAGAGAAGCTTTGCCTCAGCTCGTTCCTTTCGGTCTTAAATCTTAAACCACAAGAATGTGCAGTTTTGCGGGGACGTGTTTCGAACTGTTCTGACATCAGGGGCGACCCCTTCCCTCCTCCTCCAGTACACACAGCCAAGTTACCGGCTCCCTTCCGAAATCTGCGATTAGCATTTTATCTTCCTCAATCCAAGACACCGAAGACTCCTTTCTCCGTTTTCCTGCTAGGACTAAGTTTCTGAGCCCCTCCCAGCTAGAGCTTGACAGTGCTGTGAGCTCTAGAGGGTGTGGCAGCCTCCCCCTCAACCCAGCCAGAGTCTGTCTGCGCTGCAGCTGGTCCCCAGACTTCCGATTTTTAGTGACCCATCCTCCTTCAAGGGATGTTGGGAGGGAAACTGGCAAGATCCGATGCGTTCCTCTTCCTTACACTTGACCATTTATTTACCTTTCTCCAGCTAGTTAACTCTGAACTCTACGAGGCTAGGTAGCAAGAGAAACTTGTGCTCAAGGCAGGCAATTCTGCGTCTGTTGCGCGTTTTTGGTGTGAAGCCTCCCAACTTTGGGAATGTACCTGAGTCTGAAGACTGGGACATTTAAACTGCCTTCTTTCAGGCCTTTAGGAAAGGCTGGTTTGAGAGGGGGCATAATGTTCTGGGTGACAGGTTAGCTTTGTACTCTTCGGAGAGCAGAGGCCACAAGCTTTTTTTCATGGCCCCCAAAAGTCTGGTGTGGCACTGGGGAGATAGAGGAGGCTGCCTGTCTTGCTTTGCATTCTCTCTGATCGCCCACAGCTGCTCCCCACTCTTGTGCAAGATGGGACACACTGAAATGAAACCCATAGGCGTAATTACTTCTCAAGGCAGCCTGGGTGCATACTTGACCTGTCTTTCCAGAGACAAACGTTTTTATTCAAAATCCTCTTCCTTCTAGACGCATGGTTCTTACCTCTAGTTCTGGGTTTTCTGTCTTTTCAGCCTGTGATGTTGTGTTTGTGTGTACTTGAAATGGAAGGGCCAGTGACACAGGAAAACCCGATAATAGTAATGCAGTTGAGTTTTACTAGATTGGGATAGCCTGTTTTGCATGAGCTTTTAGTTACTCTGCTGATTCATAACACATGATCTGAATTAATCTTTAGAAAAATGTTTCATCATTACCATGGTGGATTTGTGTTACTATTAAGTCTAGCAGTCACAAATTTAGTATGTAGACATTTATGATTCTACATCACAAGCTCCTTAGGGCAGTGGTTGGTTGTTGTGGTTTTTTCTGCTCTACTGTGTGTCACACACAATTACTGGATGTGGTTCTTTTTTTAATTGTTTATAATATTCTAAGCCGCTCAAAATAAACAAAAAATAGGAACAAAAAATAGGCTGACTTTTTTTGAGTAGAGACAAAGCTTTTGGGAAAGTCTCAGCTTGGGGTCGGTCTTGTTAGTGATGCTCTTGGACATTGATGTGGCGTTTACTGTAACTCTCCCTAGTCAGCTCCAGCTGCTTTCTGGAAACCTACAAGAGGAGTTGAAAGGAGTCCTCTTTATGGACTTAGAAGGGAAGGTGATTTCTTTTAAGGTCAATTCCCCCCCGCCCCCACCCCAGGAGTGGTATACGTGATGCTCTCAACCTTGCTTTTCTTTATGAATTGCTTAAGAAATCAACTCAGACCATTTAAATCTAGAGATCTAGGTAGAAGGACAAATTTTAGGTGGCAAGTGTTTAGGTATATATGCAGAGAAATTCTTTACCCTGGGGCCAAGGGGCATTATTGATGCCAGCTTTATTTTTGTATATGATGAAGATCATATATATGTTTTGGGAGGAAAACCAGATAGTAAAACTGTACAGGAAAGTGTACAGGCACCTCATTGTAATTATGGCTTACATCAATAATTAATGATACATTTCAGGCATGGAAAGCAATTCCGTCCTCAAGCTCTAGAATATTTAAAGCATGGGGGAAGAGTAACTAAAAATTAAAACAACAGAAGTCCATCTGTTTCTGGAAACTTTTGAGACCAGACCTACTCAGTGACTGTCCTCTACCCCTTCATCAATCTAAATGAGTTAAATGGTGTGAATCTAAAAAATTAATTGGTATGAATGGAAAGGAAAGAGTAAAAGATTGCAGAATTAAGATCAGTGGAAGGGTGATGTTTAAAAAGTAATGATTTTTTTAATAGGAAAAAAATTTTTTTAAATAGATTGGAATTACTGAACTTCCTGCAATTAAAGACTAGTACAAATTGGTTCCAAATCTTAGGAGCTTAATCTTCCTGAGTCTTCCTCTTCTTAAACTTGTCTTCAGTAGTTTTATAATAGTTATAAAACACATGTATGGGAAAACACTACTGACTCCTTGTATACATTTAACTCTTTGCATCCTTGTACTTCCCTTTCAAGCTGTAAGTGATATGCCTTTGTGCACTCGTGTGTGATGTTTTTGTTATGCTGTTTGATGGAAGTCTTTCATAAATTATAAATTCACTCATCTAGTTTTATTCCTTTAGGGTTATAGATGTCACATATTTTCCAGGTAACATTGGTGTGTGTATTTTTTGGGGGGGTCCTACACTTTTTAAAAAAGATTTTATTTATTATCAGAGAGCGTGCACGTGCGTGTGTACAAGCAGGGGAGCTGCAGGCAGAGGGAGAAACAGACTCCCCGCTGAGCCAGGCGCCAGATGTGGGACTTGATCCCAGGATCCTGGGATCATGACCTGAGCCAAAGGCAGCCGCTTAACTGACTAAGCCACCCAGGAGTCCCTGGGGTCCTACACATTTATAATTAAATATCCACATGGCTCTCTGTTGTATTAAACATTGCCTAAACGTTGGGAATACACATACATGCACATTGTGTTTTAATTTTCAAAGATGATGCTATGAAGTTTATTTTGGGGTGGGGATAAACCATTGATGGTCTCTGTCCAAGAATACCTCTTTCTATGTTGGAACTACATACCGTTCACTAATTTTTGGCTTGAAGTCCTTGTTTGCAACTAAAGTGTAAATCCCCCAGTGCCTTTGTCAAGGATTCTTTCTTTGAATTTTGGAGGAAGGGATAATTTTAAGTCCACTATCTTAGCTGGTATATCTGTGTGATCTCAGATATCAGGCTGCTCTACAAACAGAATCAAGACCGATTATAAAGTGATGGTTCAGGACAGTATTATTGTTATGTTTGATACTGGAAACTACTTTGCTGTATGATTAATTTGAGTCAATTTCTTTCCATTTTTTTTCTTTTTTTTTTCTCCTCCTTGCACTGAGGTTGAATGTAGTCTTTCTGCGTTAGGAGGAAGTGGAAACATTTTGAGTACCTGCTGTGAGTACACCCTATGCTTACATTCTCATTCAATCCTCATATGAATTCTAGGAAATAAAATAACCTAAGTTGCCTAAAGTCATACAGTTATTAAATAAACAATCTTGGATTTTTTTTTTTTTAAGATTTTTTATTTATTTGACAGAGAGAAACACAGCGAGAGAGGGAACACAAGCAGGGGGAGTGAGAGAGGGAGAAGCCGGCTTCCCGCTGAGCAGGGAGCCCGATGTGAGACTTGATCCCGGGACTCCAGGATCATGACCTGAGCCGAAGGCAGTGGCTTAACCAACTGAGCCACCCAGGCGCCCCACAGTCTTGGATTTTTAACCCAGATTTGGATCTCTGACTGCACCCTCCTGCCCCTTCACCCTATATTTTATTGTACTTCTGGGCCCCTTGAACTAGGAAGGAAAAAAAATGCTTGGAGCTAGCAGTAAAACCATCTAAAAAAAAAAAATCACCAAATCTGATAAATGCCAGTTTCAGACTGTATAAACTTAGTGAAATGTCTTAGAAGTGACCGCTGTGAGGTACGCTTGATGTTTCACATTCAAGGTCAAACATTTGGGCATTTTCACTGTGCTGTTCCATTTGTTAGGCATGGAGTTAGTGATCTGGTCCAAGTGTGCTCTTCAGTTTTTTCTATCAAGGTAGACTAGAACCACCTTGGTTGGGGATTTAGGATTTCCAAATCAGAGGAAAGAAAGAAACAATCTGTCAGTGCAATGCATATATCCCACATGTAAATACTTGTGAAAGGACAAGGAAAGTCAAGTTTTAACATTTATTTCCCTCTGCAAGGTGGTGTTCCCTTTTAATCACTTCCAAGGAGAACTCTTGCCATGAAGTCTGCTGAGCAGATGGGTGGCTGAGAGTGCAGTTAGGTCATTGTCAGATGCTTGCTAATTTTTCTCACATCCTTTCTCCTGTTAGGGAAAGGAGGTAGGGGGTGGGTGGAGTGTTGTAACTTTGAGCCATTACAATCTCATCCTGGGAACTAAACCTCTGAACTCCCTTATTTCACAAAACTTGGGACTATAGGCTTATTATTGGGGTACATTCCACCTACCACATAATGCCAGTATATTGGATATCTAGTATAGAAGTTGCCCAAAGGCTATTATCTAAATATAATTGTTTGGCTACTGGGAGAGACTGGCAGAAACACAAATGGATGGCTTTGGGAAAGAAAAGGTATGCATGGTCTCACAGCCTTAGGCGATAAGAGTTACTTTTGCTTGTGGCCTCTTGCTTAACAAATAGTGTTAGCCTGGGAGACTGGAGACCTAGTTTCTGGAATCATACCTGCTGTACCAGGTTGAGCCACTGAAACTCTTTCCTCTGGTCCTTGATTTTTCTTCCTCAGTAAATTGAAATACAATTTGACACAACTGTAAAGATAGTAAAGAGATTTTTTTTTTTTTTTTTTTTTTTTTTAGATCCTGGCTCTTGAAAGTGTAAAATTTTCAAAAATTTCCAAAACATCCCACACTGTGATCCATTAGCTGACTTTGCATTTTGAAGAGCTCGGTGCAGAAAAGTGTGTAGCTGTATATTTTGTGTGGTCTAGAGAATAGATTTTCCAGGGTCAGTGAGAAAAAGTCACATAAGCTTAAGGAAAAGCATTTTAACATTTAACATTGTCAGTGAAGTGAAGGGTGAGCTCTCCCTTAGAGTCGCTCAAGCAGAAGTTGTATGAAGAATACTAGCGACTGGAAGTTATTTGTGAACCCAAGATGTGGCTAGTGCTTTATTGGCCTGCATGGGGCCCTTCTTGAGGTGAGCCTGCCACGTGTAGGTTCTAGACCTAAAATCCTAGCACCCGAGAGTGGGGAAGGATTCCCCTTGTAGTTTCCTCTTGGGCTTAAGAAGAAAATAGGTGTAGGTTCGTGTTTTTCTGGAAATTTATTTAACTTGTAAAAACTTGCTTGAAGGGCTTGGTGTTAAAGAAGTGTGCCCCTCCTTTTTTACCCCCTTACTTAGGGCTTGGGGCAAAAGGGCAAGGTGCAGTGGGCTTCCTTATGTTTAAGCAAGTAATAGGTGCCATGAAAGTGGCTGACAGAAGAAGCACTGATCCCTGATGGTCGTCTCTACTTTGTAAGAGGGTGCTGGGAGCTGGAAGCCTCTTAGGAACAAAGCAGTGAATCCTTAGGTAAGAGCAGGCTGAATTGCTTAGGAGGGAGGGTGAGTTACAAGCTGGCTTTTATACTCTGAAATGGGGCCACACCTGGGTGGCTCAGTCATTATCGTCTGCCTTTGGCTCAGGTTGTGATCCCATAGTCCTGGGATCCCGCCCCACATTGGGCTCCCTGCTCAATGGAGAGTCTGCTTCTCCCTCTCCCTCCTGCTTGTGCTATCTATCAAATAAATAAATAAAATCTTAAAAAAAACCATAGGGCCTGTTCGCCCCCCCACCACCACCACCAAGGACTGTGTCCTCAGGCTTCGGGGTCATGGTGTCTCTAGAGGGGCTTCATGCGCCTTGTTAGCTCTCCCTTTAAGATAGTGTCTACTCACACTGCAGATGATCTTCCTCTTCCCAGTTGCTCTGTCTTCTTTTCCAGAAGCCTCTGTTTCAGTGTAACACTAAGGAGTGTGCAGTTTCCATTGGATATAATTTGCAAGCAATGTCTGGGGGAAGACAGGAGGCCCAAGAGCTGTGATTCAGCCGAAGTTCGCAGATGGGGCCCCGAATGGCTGGGAATCCCTACTTGAAGTGGAATGGTATTTGTTGTCAACAGTAGAAATGTACTCTCTGCTCGCACTCTTAAACAAACTGACAGAAAACATACAACAAAGATCTGCTGACCAGTGGCAGATCTTATAGACAGTCACCTCATCACAGACTTTTTGTAGTTTCTAAGACACACCAGAGGTGTTCCTCTAGTCAGATTTTTGGTGTTCTTGGGCAGCTTGTAACTTCGGTGACTTTGAATTCACACAGAAACTTCCACGTTGTTCTTTGAAAAAGAGTTGCTGTTTGTTAGCCCCTCTATCCCTTGCCCCAGAAGCTGACATTCTGAGGTCTTTAAGCCTTGCTATCTATCACCAGAGGTAATCTCTGTTGACTGATCTCTGTGTGGTAGGTGGTCCCTGTGCCTGGCTTCTACTAAATACTCGCTGGCCTTGGGGAAGGTGTCGGATTGTTTACATTTTTGGCTCTGTGCCTGGTGTTGGGCCCTAAGGTGTGACTGGTACCTAAAGGGGCTGTCTTGAATTGAGGATTTGCTCATGAACCTGACTTTTTTTTTTCCTTTTTTCTCATGGGAGTTTGGCTGAACACTTCATTGAAGGCAGGGTAGTAAAGGGCCTGAGAAGCTGAAACAGTAGTCCTCAAAGTTGGTTGCCAGTGGCCTCACATGGGAGCCTCAAAAAATATAGATGCCTGGGTTAGTAAATACGGTATAGTAGGCAAAGAACTGTTTTTCAAACCAAATGGTATTCTACCAGAAAGTGCGGGGAAATTAGTCAAAGTGGAGAAGGGGTTAAAAAAACCCAACTCTTAAGGATGTTTGATGCAACCAAAAGCACCAAGATGAAATACGGAAGAAATGGATCAAAGCCTGTTGAATGTTAGACTTATTAACTAAGAAATGATCATCAAATAGTCATAATGAAAATCTGCAGAGAAACTTGTACAGCTCAAGAGTGAGCAGTGACCCTGAGGTGTACTTCTAGAGTAGAAAAATCAATAAATCAATTGTTTTTTTGCTTAGGCCTCTATTCTCAAGCCTAATTGTTTGTTGGTTCAATGCAGGCCTTTTGCTTTGATCTCTGGTTTTACCACTTACAAAGACTTGATGAGCTTGGCTTCCCGGAGTGAAATTCAAATACACTTGTGAAATGTAAACAACGTTCATTTATTAAGAATCCTATAATCAGGGCAAATTGGCATGCTTATATACGCAATTAGCTTTGAGAATAGAAAGATAAATAGGATGGTAGGTCAAGAATGAGCTGATTGTTCTCAATGTAAGAGTCTAGTTATTCCTTTAGCAAGCAGTCATAAGCAAATAGACACTCCTCTTATTCATAATCTTTACTATTTGTGGTTTGGGATTTGAGGATAGTGTATGTGGTTTTTTTGAATTGAGAGGATAGGAGCAATTAATGTCTTATTTTTGTCTAGAAATATAAATAAACCTTTAAAGGAAATGTAGGTAGTTGAATTTATGACCAGATAAAATTTTGTAGTAACTGGGAACAGGGCAATAGAAAGTTTGGGTTTAGATAGGAATAGTAAAGAATATTAGTGGAGTTTTATTTTTATTTTGGTGGGGAAGGTAAAAATGATGATTGCTTCACAGTGGGAGAAAGATTGAAAATAAGCTCATCTATCTTTAGGGATTTTTTTTTTTTCCTATGTCGAGGGAAGTAGTAGGAAAACTAATAGAAGTTGATAGAACACCATTTTGTTTCATGACAATATTGCTTGCTCAGTGAGGTCCGTACTGCCTTATGTCATCTTCAGGAAACTTGAGGGGGAGACCCCACACAAAGGTGATGAATCAGGTGAGTAGTTCTGTGAGTTTCACTTCTGGCCTCTTCAGTCCCCAGTATGGTCAGCCTTTGTGGTTCTTGTGAGGAAACCATCTCTAAGTGACAGTGGGCCGTCTTGAGTAATTGGGATTCCTTATCCTGAAGGATGTCTGCCTGGTGAACCTGGGAGGCCAATTCAGTCCAAATGCCTTGGGACCAGGATGTTACACACTTGAAATTGGGAGCCCCCAGGTCTTCTCACAAAACCATTATTCTGTTGCTGACTATGATTGGGTCGTCCCCATGGAACCAGGAGGGACCGTTCCAGGATGTGTGGCCTGGGTGGTGGAACCATTCCACTCCCCAGGGTGCAGCTTCTCCAAAGAGCCTTCACACTCACACTCGGGAGTTCTGAGGCTTATGATCGTTGGCTTTTTGGGAAGCATTTGTTTGGTTTAGAAATCTCTAGATCATCTGTGACTTTACCAGGTCCCAATCCTCGTTTAATGGAGTCTTTCACTAACATTAGACAGCGATATTTTTGTTATTTCACCAGTAATTATCAGAAATGCCAGTGGTGTCTTCTAAGTTTTCTGTGGATAATGGAGAAATGGAAAAATGTCTTTTGGTGGTTCTTGAAGATGGTATCTCCTAACCATCCTTTAGGAAATCTTTTCGTTGAAGAGTAATATGCAAACAGAAATGGGTCCAGAGCACGAAGTGTAGAGATTGATGGATTTTCACAACCTGAACATACTGTTGGAATCCCTGGACCAGGAATCAGAATCTCTTTTCCTGTTTTTCCTTCATACATGGTTCATCTTGGCTCCTTGCCACACTGGCCACAGTCCCTCACCTGAAGGAACTTTCCAAGTGGTCAGACTTAACATGGAAGAAAATAGACCACAGGATTGTGCCTTGTGGTCTTACTTTAAGTGACTCCTAACAGTGAGGTTTCCACTATTTCCTTTGAGAGATTTCCTCAGTCCAATAGGCCTGGCCATTAGGAAATATTGACATTGTGGCATCTTCCTTTTGCTTTTAGATACTTCCTCATTGACAACCCTAGTGGGATTTCATGTGTGTGTGTGGGGGGGGGAGGGGTTGGGTGGGTGGTCTCTGTTTTTCATAGTACTGATAAGAGGACATTTTGATGTGTATTCCTAGAGTAAAGCATGAATGGGGAGTGTTTGCAGTTTGGGCTTCACTACTTGGAATTCTGCCCTTGCAGATAGAAATTATGTTTATTCAGTCACAAGCCTAAGTTCTGGCCTTTAGCTTTTGCCATCTGTCTTGATGACTCTTTCAAAGTATGAAAAGGGATAAGATGGTGGATTTCATCCTGTGGCTTAGTTTTCCCATCAGAGCCCTGTCCTGTTATTCCGGACTTCAGTCCAGCTTGAGACTCTTTGGCTATATTTGTGGTTAGGGTTCCCCTCCATATTCTCTTACCTTTTGTTTCCCTCTCAGCCTTCTCATCGAAGCTGTCCACAGCCTGGCCAGACCCCTCTCTTCTGGTTCCTTGCTTGATCCCTGTCCACAGAGCTTTCCCTCCATTATACCTTGGCTCATAGTGACTACCTGCATGTCAGGAACTCCCTCGGCTCCTCATGTACTGAGATCCTATCCGGCCTTCAAGGCTGTTCTGAAATCCTGCCTCTTCTCCGTGTCCTTGC
Organism: Spilogale gracilis; assembly: GCA_004023965.1. Classification (NCBI taxonomy): domain Eukaryota; kingdom Metazoa; phylum Chordata; class Mammalia; order Carnivora; family Mephitidae; genus Spilogale; species Spilogale gracilis. Next base: position 14,291 of record PITA01005973.1, read on the forward strand.
GTGTAAGCTGAGGGAGGGTGGGAAAAACAACTCTTTTCTTTTTGATCTTTTTATTGTAGGAATAGTATGAATTATTTTCCTTACTCATCAGGCTCTTGATTAAATACCACTTTGTATGAGTTGTGACTATAAAATAAAGGGATGCTTTTATGTGTAGCTTCATAGCCACTTATTATACTCTTAGCTATCGTTTATGTTCGTTTTATTGTCCAGTTCACATTGTGCACTCCTGTAAGACCAGGATCACATCTTATAGGCTCTGGTGCTTTTCCTTCTCTAGCACAGTGCTTGGCCTGGGAAAGAGTCTCAGCAGACAGTTACTGACTCGATTAGAGAAGGATAGGAGACCATAGGATACGGGCTGCAGCAGGACAGGAACTGAGTAGCTGACCACACTGGGCTGACTGTTAATTGCATGTAACTTGCCAGTTGTGTTGAAATGATACTTGGTGACACATTCTTACTCATCCTGGTATTCCCGGTATCACCACTTTTTTGTAGCGGGTGCCTAAGGATACTAAGTGTTAAGAGAGAGTAAGTTGGCATCATGCTTCACTTGGCTCCTTTGGGGAAACTGGTGAATCAGGAGAAGAGGGCAGTGAAATAGCCAAGAAAATGAGTGGTTTTTCACTGTCGCTAAGCCAGATCAGTGTGTCATGATGTACTGTCGTCAACTTGGTAGCCCCATAGTGTAAGGGCTTTCTTCCAGTAAGATGTCCCTTATGATGTTTTATTTGGAGGCAAGCAAGCTTGAGCAGTGTTCCTAATTTGGGCATTTTGGTGCTTTGCTGTTTGCAGAGTGCTTTCAAATAATCTTTGGTGGTTTTAAGAGTTTTTCTTTTCTTTTCTTTTTTTTTTAAAGATGTTATTTATTTGACAAAGAGACTGGACAGCGGGAGAGGGACTATAAGTAGGGGGAGTGGGAGAGGGAGAAGCAGACTCTCTGCTGAGCAGGGAGCCCGATATGGGGCTCAATCCCGGGACCCTGGGACAATGACTCCCAAATGAGGGAGCATGCTGTGGCAGACGCTCAAAGACTGAGCCACCCAGGTGCTCCAGTGATTCTAAGAATTCTTTTATTTTTTTATTTTTTTAAAAGATTTTATTTATTTGACAGAGAGAAACACAGCGAGAGAGGGAACACAAGCAGGGGGAGTGAGAGAGGGAGAAGCAGGCTTCCCACTGAGCAGGGAGCCTGATATGGGGCTCGATCCTGGATCTCCAGGACCATGACCCGAGCCAAAGGCAGTCGCCCAACCAACTGAGCCACCCAGGCACCCCGATTCTAAGAATTCTTAATAACTGAGGCAAATGGGGTGTGATGGTGTGCGGCTTGAAGTTCTCCAGGAAGGTGGTAAGATTTGTGATCCTGTGGTTTTCGGCACTGGAACTCTGGGGGGCATCCTGCTGTAAGATGAGATCCTCCTGTGCTCACTCTGGCTCTGTCCTGTGCCTCCCACCCCTTCCATCTGATGTGCTCTGCTCCCTCCTTTGGAGGGAGATACTATCTTCGTTTCACTGATGAGGCAGTGGGGCTCTGAGTGATCAAGTGGCCTGTACCAAGTGATGGAGGCAGGATTTGAATCCAGGCCTGTCTGGTGAGGGAAACTGCTGCTTTTTCTCTCCTCCGCGATGTCTACTTTCTGCCTGAACTGTAAGATGTCATTAAATATATGTGCTCTGTTCTTCATTTTTCATATGCCCTCAACTAAATTCGTCAACTCACACCATTGATGTAATTTGTCTAGGAGTCCAGCATCAGTATAGCTGTGGATCTACTCAGCCGTTAAGGGTTCAAGGGCAAGTGCCATTTCTATATTTTGAGTCCTTAGGAAAAGTTTCCTTGGAACAGGATGTAGAGAGGTAACAGCTTGGTCACAACCGCTGCTAGGCTTACCTTTTATTCTACATTAATTCCACAGTTTTATTTACTTGTCCCTGCTGAAGGAGTGATTATACTTGAATCTGAGCTCAAGAACATTTAGGGAGCACTTAAACTATGTGCCACGCTGGGCTGTAGGACAAGGGGTGCATGAGACTGGTCATCTGCCTTCAAGGAGTTTGTAATCTAGTGGTGCGGAGGGGATGGGGCGGGGACGCACGGGGTGGGGAAACCAGACATGAAAGGGGTACACAGGGCATACAGATAGGGAAATGTAATTGTTGCGATGGGGTAAGGTGCGATGAGGAGAATAAAACAAGATCGTGTGAGGGGGTGCCTTGTCTGTAAGATCTGAGGGCCGGGGAGCAGGCAGCCAGTGTGTGAAGATAAGGTAAGGGCCCTCCAGCAGGAGGAGTGACTTCTCCCCTTTCAGGCTCAGGATGGATTTCTATGGACCCTGGGGCAAATGAGGGAGCATGCTGTGGCTGTCTGGTCGGCTTTAGGCCTTCTCTGAAGGGAACCATCTAGGTAGGAACCCAGGAGTCTTCTTGCCTTTGTCCTAACGAAGCTGTTTCTTGTCAGTGGCTTTGTGCAGGCACCATCCTGCCGCCTGTTAAATTCAGATGCCTTCTAACAAGTGACCATTGCAGTGTTGTCACTGTTCTAGACCCGTGGGACATAACAGTTTGAGAGTGGAGTATTGGATTAGCGTCAACAGAGCCCTTGTAAGTAAAGACCCTGAAGGGTGGTACTTGAAATGGCCCATTTTATCTGCTTGGAGCCAGACCTGGGTCCAGTAAGGGACAGAGATATGTGGTTTTTTTTGTTTTGTTTTATGTTTTTGTCACTTTATTATTATTTTTGCTATAACTTGCTACTAGCTTGTTGCTTGGAATTTTTTTTTTTTTTTTTTTTTACTTTTTTTGACCTTATTTTTTAATTTTAAGGGCATCTAAGAGGTTTGTTTAACTCTGAAGTTAAAAAGATGTGAATAGCAGTGCAGAGCTAAAATTATCCCTAGAACCTCTAAGTTGCCATGAAGGTGCAACACACCCGGTGCTGGGTATAGAACCCTAGGAGGCAGTTCCTGTGCGTGTTGAAGTTGGAGCATCTCTGGGCTTGACGGAGGAAGAAGCTGCAAAAGCAGAGAGTACATGCAGATGTCTGGGCATTCAAGGCATTTGGGCTTTAACCCTCGAACCTGGCCGTAGCTGGAGGATGGGGGAGAATTCTAACATCTTGCTTGCCCGTGGGTTTTCTGTGTTCGTAGCGCAGGGAGCCTTTAGATACACATGAGTGAGTGTGTTTTTTGCTTATGTGTGTGAATTTGTTTCGTAGAATTTGAAGGCAGCCCTCAAGTTAAAGGTGAGTTTGGTGCAAGTATAGCGGTAAAAACAAAGTAGAGTGCCTCTTGTGAATCTCTTTAATCGCTTTAAAAGCATGAAAAGGTAGCTCAGGAGCCCCAGAAGGTGGGTGTCACCCCGCTTCTCATGAGAAACTCAGAGGCCTTAAGGGACTTGCCTGAGGACATACATTGCTAGAAGGCATTGAAGCTGAAAGTCAACTTCGTTGACCCTGCAGCTGTTCCTTCCTTTCTGTTTTGATTCCCAATTATAAACCTGGGTTATAAATATGATAAATAGAAATGTAATGGTTCCAAGCAAATTGAAAGCCCCGTGAGGGTAAGTTCAGTGTCTTTTTAGCCTGTGTTAATTTTGTTGGTATCTGCCTAGAACCAACAATAACTATATATATTCTTCCAAAAAAAATTAAAGATAAAATAAGAACTGGATGAATAAGCCACTGTTTGCTGCTGAAATAGTAAAGGACAAATAAGCTTGCAATCAAATTGGCTTTTTTCTAGTAATAGTAACAGTTGTCCTCTGAAGGCTTTCTGAAGGCTGTCATTTGGACAGCTGTCTCTGAACCTTTATTGGTTTTTTTTCTTTTTTTTAATGTCCCTAGTAAAATGGCTGTGTTGTTATGACTTGAAGGCTGTGTAGCAAGCCTTTTGATCAGTACTCAGTGATAACCCACAGACTTGGGCTTCCTTGTGTTGGGAACAAGCATTATTATCTTGTGTTATAATTATGCTGGGCATTATGCTGGGGCTTGCTTATTTTTAATATAATCCCATTCATTCACCAAATAGTGTGCTCCAAGCCAGGCACTGTGAAGAGGCTGGGACATAAGATGAAAAAGCATCATCTCTACTTTTGAGGAGCTGGCTGCGTAGTGGGGGAGCTTGACGTGAAAATGGAAAAAATAGGACTTATAAAGGCATTTATCATATACTTATCTGCTATAATATGTAGTGTGCTACAGTAAAGGTAAAGTCTTAGAACGTTTTAGGTAAGCTGATGAGTCTGGATAAGTTAATGACTTTGGCTGAAAGTTGTAATTCATGAAGTATAGACAAAACAAATTCCGCTCTGTGCCTGAATGCTTAAAGATTCAGGTGTGTGTGTGAATTGTACAAATTGCTTGGAAGAATCTAGTAAAAAGTTCTCATTCCCAGGGACCTTTCAGGTTGGAGAGGATTCTGCCCGGCAGGGTAGTGGACTGTGAGGCTTGCCTCTCCTGTAGGTTGCATGCATCGGCAGTTAACTGAACTCTTTCTGCATGCTTGTTTCTGAGTACAGTCTTTGGAAGGAGACCTGAGTTTGAATTAGGATTTTGCTATTTGCTGGTTGTGATCTTTCTAAGTCTGTGTAGCCATGCCCGTTGGATGAGTTCAAGTGCTCCCTGTTCAGGCTGTTGTGGGTATTATATGATACTGCTTAGTACAGTCAAGTTGTGACATTTAGTAAGCACTTCACATAAAGTGGTGGTTCTGATTATTTTGCACCTGTTCTATTTCACGTCCTTAAAGCACTGACTTCCGGGGTGAGGCTCTGGACTCTGATGGAGCTTTCGTTACAGTATCATCAAGTTCAAATGGGAACAGCACCCAGAACTGAACTGATGGTGGCTTGTGCTTAGCTACACTCACCCTAAGACTGTATTTACTGATTTTTTTTTCTTTTTAGTGTTTCCAATGTTTCCTGTCCCATTGTATGCATCCTCTAATTGGATATTTTATCCTGATCCCTGGCCTCTGTATGTTTTTTGTCATCTAGAAAAAAAGGAGTCTGATATTTCAGTTGTTAATCTTAAAAATGAAGCAGCAGCCATTTTACCAGCAAAAAATGGGTTTATTTAGGAATAGAGAATTACAATTTGGGACATAAAAGCTACAGCAAAACCATGGACAAGTCCAACAAGCAAAGGAGAGGAACATTATTTTATGGAGAAGGAGGAACATGGGTGGGTTTGTTTTGAACGTCATTCCCATTGGAGAAAAGCAGGAGTTCAAGGTGATGCTGGTTTCTCATGGCTGAGTTGTCGAGACAGTCCATTACTCAGAGGAGATGCAGTGTACGTTTTCCTGTTGGGTGCTGTAGTTGTTTCTTTCCTGTTGACAGCTCTTCTGTTGAGGTCTGTAAGTGACAGTCTTCCTGTAATCGATGTGGAATGGTATCTCCCAAGACCTCCCCATTCTGGCCCCTCGACTCCATTGTAGTGAGGTTTCCCTTTGTCAGTTCTTACATAGGGCATTGGACTCTTTCATTTCAGAGCCTAAGTGTGAACGTTTTCATAATTGGAGCAGACAGCCACCGTCTTCCAGTGGACAACTGTGACCAGTAAGCAGCTAGTTCACATGAGAAAATACATTCAAGGTCATGACCATCTGGGCCCTGAAGAAACTGCTGTTGAAGTTTTGTTTGGCTTCCGCTCCATTCTGGGACGGATGGAGTCATTTGGACTTTATTCTGAATTCCAATAATGGCAAAAAAAGGATTTGTGTAAATTGTGTATAGATGGCCTTCAGTTGGATCTGATTGAGATACGAGCATTGTTTAATAAAAGCTTCGTCCTTGTTTCAGATCAAGAATACAATGCTACCTCATTTGATCTAGGAAACAAAGCAATAAAGTCATTATAGTTTGCATTCCCCCAATGAACTCCCCCTTTTTTTCCCCAGAAGGTTCATCAGTTTACTTGGGTTGCATCCTACATAGTCAGTCTTGCTGAATCAGTGGAGCTTATGAAAGAGGCCAGTCTCAAATCAAAATAGTACCACCAGCTAGAAATGAGAGCCTAAATTATTAATTTATTTTTTGGGGGGGGAAAGATTTTATTTGAGAGCAAGAGTGAGAGAGCATGAGTGGGTGAGGGCAGAGGGAGAAGCAGACTCCCTGCTGAGCAGGGAGCCTGATGTGGGTCTTGATCCCAAGACCATGACCTGAGCTGAAGACTGATGCTTAACCTACTAAGCCACCCAGAAGTCCCAAGAGTCTAAATTATCCAAAGATACTTTCTGCACCCTCTTCTTTCTCACTTTCCAGTGAGGAAAATTGTTCCTTTTTCTCTCAGCTGATAAATGTCACTTTTGCCCTAAATTTAAAAATGGCATTCTACTTTTAAAACTTAGATAAAAGAATATTTGATAGAATTGTCAGGCTAGCATGAAATAAAATTCTCTGTTCTCAGACCCTTGAAGGTCTTTAAATGTCATTGGCTGAGGCTGTTTTACTTGGTGCCCCATTTCCATATCAAATAGCTGTAATTTTTGGATTTTAGTAATGAAGGTATGAACTCAATCTGTCAGGCTTCTTTTGCCATATATTGTAGCCCTTAGCTTAGAGTTGCATGAAAGGAAGTAATCAACTCTGAGAGGGTCCAGATGAAAGGGATTATAACATGGTACAAAAATATTAGCACGCCCAGCCCAGCCATGTGGCTCATTCCTTTCAGAGTATCCATTTTTGACAGCTTTTTTGAATCCCACATCAATCACAGTACTGGTATTTTTGGCGAGGTGGTAGACCTTACCCTAATGGTTGTGATCATAACTGCCAAAAATGAACAAAGAAGAGAATTGCAAATGAAACATCACAGCATCACACACACTTCAGCTTTTTCTTGGGCAGAAACAGAATCAGGAGTTATTTGATGTCCTTTTCATTGCCCCAAGAACACCACTGCTTTATTCCGGGGGTGGGGGGAGGGGGCTGGGGGAGATAAGACCCTGGTGGGTCATGCCCTGCCTTTGGTTATAGGAACTCTTTATGTTAGTTTCTGCTCAAGAGTTTCGCTTCCCCAACCTTCTCTTGTATCCTAGGAATAATTCTTCTAGGGCTCAGAGTTTTTCCTCTTGATGTCCTAGTGACTAAGCTTGCTTTGGGGCCATGCCACCCTGTGCTGCATGTATTCCTTCTGGAAAAAGAATCTATTTGACCCTTTGTCTCTGTCCTTTTCATCTTTTGGGGGCATCATTTCCTTCTGTGCAAACAGACCCTTGTAATAGTTGTAGCCTGTCATGCTGTTACATGATAAGCGTCACCGCTCCAAATATGTGCTGTAATTTTAGGCAGAAATCTCCTTTTGTACAACTTAATTTCTGTAAAGTACACATGTAGCTTGCAGCATATGTCCAATACCAAGAAGGAGCACTAATGGATGTATTCTTGAGGAAGCAGTCCTAACATGGCAGAATAGTTGGGTAAAAGACCCACCTACCTAGAGAAAATAAAATGTTCTGTATAATAGGCCACACTCCTCTGTCCTCACTTCCTTTGTGCCCTCTTCTGAGGACTGCGCCGACTTGGCGTATCTCGCTCCTGTGCACATTGGGCAAAAATAATTTTACAGTATGAGTTTATAGAAATGGTATCCCAGGCCACACATACTTTGGAATCTTGATGGGTTTGGTTTGAGAAGTATTCGTGTCGATGCACATAGCTTTAGGTCATTTCACTTGTGAGCCCTAGCCCTGGAACACATGAACTATAAATTATTTATAGTTGGTCCTCATTATTTGTGGATCCTGGATTTTCAAATTTGCTTATTCACTACAGTTTATTCTAACCCTCAGATTGGTACTTGTGGTGTTTTTGTGGTCATTCATGGATCCCTGAGTGGTGAAAAACTTGAGTCACTCAGTGTGCCACCTCCCAGCTGAGGCCAAAGAAGGTGACCCTCTGCTTGTTTTAGCTCTCACTGTAAATAAGTGTCTCTCTTGCATTCTATTTAGTGCCATGTTTTTTTTGCATTTTTGCGCCTCTTGCTGGTGATTCTGCTGTGTAATATGTAAGATGGCCTCCAAGCTTAGTGCCGAGGTGCTCTCTAGTGTTTCTAAGCTCAGGAAGACAGAAACATGCCTTAGGGAGAAAATATGTGTGTTAGATGAGCTTTGTTTGGGCCTGAGTTAGCGGGTGGCTACGAGTTCAATGTTAATGGATCAACAATAGATATTAAGTAAGGTATCTTCAAAGAGAAACACACATAAAGGTTTGTAATGTGTGACCAGAGGTTTGAATACCCTGTATTTCCCTTATGAGTAATGGTTCAGTATTTGCTGTGTTGGCTGTGACTTTCTAGACCAGGAGCACTGTGAAGAATGAGAATCATGTGTCACCCTATTGAGAGACACTTAGGTTATTTAAAGTTCTTTACTATGATGAATATTATGATTACAGTCCTTGTCTATGTCAACTGAGGCACAGGTGTAACCTCTTAAGGTTATATACTTAGAGGTATGATTGCTGGGTCCTGGGTGTGCCCATCTTCAACTTGAGTGATTATCATTGCAGTGATCCCTTAGGTGCGCATTTGTCCCTGGTGTCACTGATGTTAGTGGGTTCATCCCTTAGGCTGCTCAAATCTTACCTATGTATTAGTGAATTGAATATTTTTTGGTACCTATGTGGTATTAGAGATTGAGTAATAGAATGAGCCAGCATCCAGGGGTTTATTATATATTTTTGGTTATAAGATTTAGACACATAAACTAAAAAACTGGTTGCCATCCATCTTGACCTTTAATCTTTGAGTGAGAGGAGTATACATTGAGATCGTTTGTGGCATGCTTAATAATAGCTATTATTTATCGACTTACCTTTGTGTTGGACTGGATGCTTTTTTTTTTTTTTAAAGATTTTACTTATTTATTTGACAGAGAGAAATACAGCCAGAGAGGGAACACAAGCAAGGGGAGTGAGAGAGGGAGAAGCAGGCCTCCTGCCGAGCAGGGAGCCCGATGTGGGGCTCGATCCCGGGTCTCCGGGATCATGACCTGAGCTGAAGGCAGTCGCCCAACCAACTGAGCCACCCAGGCGCCCCTGGACTGGATGCTTTTAATGCATTTCATCTTAGTAACAACCTAAGAGAGTAGATGCTGTCACTCAGTCTTTCTGAAGAGGAAACTGAGGTGCAAAGGAATCGGTCAGTTTTGTCCAAAGTCACACAGATGGTAAGTGACAGGATTTGAACCCAGGCTTCCTGGCACCTCAACTTCCATTTTTTTTTTTTTTTAACTTTATTTTTATTTGTTTGGTGGAGGGGAGAGAGAGAGCAAATACTAGCAGGGAGGAAGGACAGAGGGAGAAGCAGACTCCCAGCTGAGCAGGGAGTCCTATACAGGACCTGATCCCAGGACCCTGGGATCATGACCCAAGCTGAAGGCAGCTACCCAGGTGCCCCCTTTGTTTCCATTTTTAACTGTTAGAACCCAGGCTTCCTGGCACCTCAACTTCCATTTTTTTTTTTTTTAACTTTATTTTTATTTGTTTGGTGGAGGGGAGAGAGAGAGCAAATACTAGCAGGGAGGAAGGACAGAGGGAGAAGCAGACTCCCGGCTGAGCAGGGAGTCCTATACAGGACCTGATCCCAGGACCCTGGGATCATGACCCAAGCTGAAGGCAGCTACCCAGGCGCCCCCTTTGTTTCCATTTTTAACTGTTAGAGGCAGCACGTGCCTCAGTTCACCATTTAACTTCATACATGTAACAGTGGCCTGAGAGGTGGTCTGTCTTTACAGATGAAAATACTAAAGGGAAGTTGGGGAATTATGTAGCAGGAAGTATGAAGTTGTATGTGTGTTTTAAACCAGGGGCAGAGGTGAGATTGGACACATGGCTCCATCTTAGCTTCAGTACTGAGTATCAAATCCATCTTTTATTTTGGTGAGAGGAATTTTTTTTTCTTTTTTTTCTTAAGATTTTATTTATTTCTTTGACAGAAACACAGGTAGAGAGGGAACACAAGCAGAGGGAGTGAGAGAGGGAGAAGCAAGCTTCCCACCGAGCAGGGAGCCCGATGCGGGGCTCGATCCCAGGACCCTGGAATCACGACCTGAGCGGAAGGCAGATGCTTAATGGCTGAAGCACCCAGGCACCCTTGGTGGGAGGAATTCTTAATATTTAGCCATCTTTGTCACCATTTACAAAGACTTTGAGGAGTTTTGGGAGAAGGGAACAGTTGTGTATTCTGTCTGTCCCTGTTTATTTGCTCAGATGAGGTTTGTGCTACTTTCACAAGACAAGAGTTGAGAAACGTTGCCACTTTTTGAGGACTTTCTACAGACTGCACACTACATATATTCCTCAGAACGATGCTGTACTAGCGGAATAATTAGTGTTGAAAAGGATTTGGACTAGGTAGTCCACCTCCCTAGCGTTCATTCAACTACTCCGCTCAGCACCCAGTCCCTTGGTGAAGATGGAGGGTGGGGTTGTCAGGGGAGGTGGGGGGAGGGTCTGCAGTAAGTGTCACTTAGGGAGGTGACACCCTTCAGTGGCAAGCTGCAGGCTCCCTGTTGAAATGGAATGCCACTCTTCGTGTTAATTTCTCATGAGAAAAGGAGAAACCGCAACTGAAGCATAATGAATGGGTTCCGTAAGCCACCAGTAGCAGCGTTGTTCTTCAGAGATAGCTTGCTTGTTCTTAGTAAGGTGCGGGAAGCGTTTGTGATGTTCACCCTGACGTGTCTGAATGCAGTGACCACCTCATTTGTTAGGCTCCGTCACTTACGTCTTATTAACACATGAGCTAGACTTTATCTTCCAAAAGTAAATATTCATGGCCCAGTCTGAGAGAATTGAGATTACTCCTCGAATCCACGTCTTCCAAATTCTTGATTGCAGCCTGTGCTAAAACACATTTTACATTCGTCGTCCGATGTATGTAAAGTCTCTTAATCCAAATAAAAGATACTTTTTTCTAAAACAATACTCATCTTGGCTAAGGGAATTGTGCTCCATTTTCTATACTGTTTTATTCTTCTAAAGTATGGTCCTCTTTTAGATGGAGAAGATGCACTTATATGATGATTAAATTCCAGAAATTATTTGTAATACAATATTGAAGCCACCTGGTCACATATCATTTAAAGTTCTTAGCTCATAAAGCCCAAACTGAAGAAATTGTTTACCCTTTAGATTTGATCTTAAGACTGCTTAGGTCTTTGATGAGTTGCCAGTGTCTATTCCTTGTGGTTATGCTAAGATTGGAAACATTTGCTTTATAAAATTTTTGACTGCATAATAAACAGTGGAGAATCAAGACTCAAGAGGATATTGGGAAAGAGCTTAAATGGAGCAGGTATGTTAATATATTTAGATCTATAGTCTCGTTTTTTTTTTTTTTTTTTTCCCTTCTAGAAAAACATTTATCTGGGAAACACTACACTTGGAAAGTAAAGGAAACATTTTTTTAAATTCTTTCATAACTTCTGATATATGTTTTCTGATGTATCATGTTTTACATATGTGGTGGGAATCTGGGCAGTAATAGCACACTTTGGCAAATTTTTGTTTGAAATTTTGTGTGATATCTTCAGCTTAATTTTTACTCAGTGGAATGTTTCTACTGAAATAAAAATGAGAAACCAAAAACACAGGGCAACCTTTTGGGGTGTCTGTTCTAAACTTTGTGGATGACTCCTGAGGCTTTTTGCTTTGTTTCAAGTATATTTTAAAAAACTTTCTGGGGGCGCCTGGGTGGCTCAGTTGGTTGGGCGACTGCCTTCGGCTCAGGGCATGATCCCGGAGACCCGGGATCGAGCCCCACGTCGGGCTCTCTGCTCGGCGGGAAGCCTGCTTCTCCCTTTCTCACTCCCCTTGCTTGTGTTCCCTCTCTGGCTGTATTTCTCTCTGTCAAATAAATAAATAAGATCTTTAAAAAAAAAAAAAACTTTCTGATAACTTTATAGGTAGTTGTGTGTGTATTTTGATCCACACCTGCTCCTCTTGATTTTAGTAGTAAAATATAGTCACAGTGGAAGGTTAGTTTGGTATTTTGTTTCTTTGTACCTAAATTTTACATCTGTAGACTTCACAAAGTAGCACAATTCTCGAAAAATTGTTCCTTTTCCAGGGTTGATGTTTCTGATTTACAGTTGAACCAGGAAGGCTGGAATGACTTTAACCCTAGGGGCTTTAATCCCAACCGTGCCATCCACAGTCCTAAGATCTCCTGTATTTTAACGTTATCATCTGCAAATGGGAATAAATAGTGCTCTTACCATCTCAGAACACTGATGTGGGATAAACTCTGCAAAGAGAGGGGGAGGGGGGAATTTTTTTATACGTGATAATACGGGAAGATGTGTTACGCAGAATTTGGTATAATGTTACCAAATAGAATATACTAATTAACAGGTGATGTGAATTCTAAACATATTTAAGTTATGTATAAATTTACATATAAAATTACATATAAATAAGTCATATTTAAGTTCAAGTTGACATAGTGTAATATTGGTTTCTTGAGTACAATTTAAGTGATTGATCACTTATCTGTACACCCAGTGCTCCTCCCAACAAGTGCCCCCTTTAATGCTCATCACTCACTTAGCCCATCCCCCCACCTGTCCTTCAGCAACCCTCAATTTGTTCTCTGTAGTTCAGTCTCTTATGGTTTGCCTCCCTCTGTTTTTATCTTATTTTTCCTTCCCTTCTCCTATGTTCATCTGTTTTGTTTTGTAAGTTTCACATGAGTGAACTCATGTATTTGTCTTTTTCTGATGTATTTTAGCTTAGCATAATACCCTCTAGTTCCATCCACATTGTTGTAAATGACAAAATTTCATTGTTTTTGATGGCTGAGTAATATTCCATTGTATAAATATACCATATTTTCTTTATCCACTCATCAGTTGATGGACATGTGGGCTCTTTCCATAATTTGGTTATTGTTGATAGTGCTGCTATAAACATTGGGGTCCATATGCCCCTTTGTTATTGTTTTTTTTTTTTTCCATGTGCCCCTTTGAATTAGCACTTTTTTATCCTTTGGATAAATACCTAGTAGTGCAATTGCTGGGTCATAAGGTAGCTCTGTTTTTAACTTTTTGAGGAACCTCTGTACTGTTTTCCAGAGTGGCTGCACCAATTTGCATTCTCACTAACAGTGCAAAAGGATTCCCCTTTCTCTGCATCCTTGCCAGCATCTGTTGTTTCCTGAGTTAATTTTAGCCAATTTGACAGGTGTGAGGTGGTATCTTATTGTGGTTTTGATTTGTATTTCTCTGATGATGAGTGATGTTCAATATTTTTTTCATGTGTCTGTTTTTCATTTTTGTGTCTTCTTTGGAGAAATGTCTGTTCATGTCTTCTGCCCATTTCTTTACTGGATTATTTTTTGGGGTTTTGACCCATTTGGAATTTCTTCTGAGGACTTGGGCTAGGAAGAACCTCCATATGTCAGCACTTTATCCTCTGCCTCCCTTGCTTCTTAGGGTTTCTGAAGTGTTTTTGTGATACTCACTCTGGCTCCTTCAAAAGTCAGTATTTTGATAGTCCCAGTGGTGGGCTCACTTTTATATTTCGTATCTGATATCTGACAGATAATACTGTACACTAATTATTTTGCCATTGCAAAAACCCAAATGGCTTGGGGTTAATTGTTCTTGATGTTGTTTACATTGGAATTCATAGCCTTGGGTTTTCTCGGTTATTTGCCTGAGCATGTTGATGAGTTGCCCATGAGGAAGAGCCTCAGACACTTCTTCCCCTTACATGTATTAATTATGGAAAAATGAGTTCTGGGGGCACTTCTTCCCCTTACATGTATTAATTATGGAAAAATGAGTTCAGCCACAGAAAGCGGAAGTAGGGATAAGCATTGGGTTCCTTAGAAATTCAGGCCATGTTTGGTCATTTTCAGTAAAATTTTCGTGTCCTTCAGGAATTTCTACCAGATCCATAAACATTCAGGTTAAAATTCAGTCAGCAAATATTGTTTGTATTTTCCTTACTAGGGTCTACAGAATGTACGTGGAGTTATTTAACAGAAGATTACCTGAGGGGTGAAGGAAAGAAAATGTTGGTAGTTTTGCCTTAAGGCTTTCTTAGTCTGCCATTACATATTGTCTTGATATCAGCCAGAGAGCCAGGCTTTTAAAACAAAACATGAGGGAAACATAAAACATATCTTGAGAAAAAGCTAATGCACAATAACAAAGTTGGCAGAATTTCTGAAGCAACTCCATGACTAGTATTTTCAATAAATTAATCTATTTAGATATGTTTGGGGCACTTTTCCTGACAAAATGGTGAATTGTGCAACTAGGAGAGACTAACCCGGATTTTGAAATTAGTCTGAGACTTTGATCTTACATAAATAAGTTTCTTCGACAATGTTTCTGTTTAGTATCTGAAATAAATCCAGCCTTATTCAAGAAAGTTTTTATCTGGGCTATTTTCTGTGTTGTTACTGAGCGGTCAAAATTGTCTCCTGTGAAGAGGGAAATTTGTTAATAAAGGGTTCATGAACGAAGGGCGCTGTGCTGGCTTAGTTGGTGGAGCATGCTACTCTAGATCTCTGGGTTGTGAGTTCAAGCCCCATGCTGGGTATAGAGATTGCTTCAAAATAAAATCTTTTTTTTTTAAAAAAAAGGGTTCTTGAAAACTGAGAGTTTTTTTTTTTTTTTTTCCTCCTTCCTCATCTGGAACCTCCCTCTTGTAAACCCTAAGAAATGTCTTTAAGCCGTGAGGACTTAGAGAATTGAGATGTCAAGTGAAGTACAAGTATTTTTAAAGACTTCTCAATCCACATAATACTGCATACCTACTGTGTGCCCAGCGCATGACATGTGACTTACTGATTCATTCAATGAAGATTTATTCGGGGATGGTGATGTGCTGGGGCAGTGTATGTATTTACAAAGATGAGACAATGCATTTACATATTCTTTTTTTTTTTTTTTTTTTTTTTTTTTTTTTTTAGATTTTATTTATTTGGCAGAGAGACATGAGCAGGGAGAGCACAAGAAGGAGAGGGAGAAGCAGGCTTCCTGCTGGGCAGGGAGCCCGATGCGGGCTCAATACCAGGACTCTGTGATCATGACCTGAGCTGAAGGCAGATGCTTAACAATTGAGCCACCTGTAGTTACATACTCCTATACAGCATTTACTATATTATTAAAAGACAGTCCAGAGGTGGTATACGTTCTTTGGGGGCAGAGATTGGCAAGAATTTAGAAAAGAAATGGAATAAGAGGTATCTTTTGATTCAGGGTGGGGGGTGGGTGAGATGGGTTGGGGTTAGGCAGAGGTGGGGAACAGTTTTGGGGGGAGGAGGCATTCTAGGGAAAGGCCCGAAGGGGATGGTGTGTTTTCAGGGACTGCATGTAGTTGATATGGCTAGAGCATAGGGTGCCTGTGGAAGTGATGAGAAGTTGTGATAAATTATGTTTTAGAAGGGTAATCTAGGAACAAGCTTAGGATGTAGATTAAGTCAGAGTTAGAAAGCCCGGTCAGAAGTCTGCTGTCAGAAGCAGGCCATGAAGGACTGTGGAGCTAGATGGGATGAGTGTCTGTAAGAATGAAGAAAGGGAGACCTGATAGTGGGTGCCTGGGAAGAAAAGGACAGGACTTGGATTCCTACAGGTTCTTAGATTGGGAACTCCTTTGAAATTCTTACGAAAGCTCTTGGTCTTTATATTAAGAAAGGTCCATAGATCTATGTGTAAAAAATTAACATGCAATTTCAAAAACCCGTTCATAGATTAGACTGCCAGAGGTCTGTGGATCCCGGATTCAGAATCCTTAATCCAGTAGAGTGCCAGAGAAGAAAATAACTCCATGTTTACTTGAGCCTGGGAAATTGGCACATTATTGGGATAGCCAACAGACTGCACCAGTTGGGTAGACCTATCTAGAGAATGAAGATGGATTGAGATTTTTGGATGTATTGAAATTGCCCCGTAAGGATAAGAATAGCATTTTTCTCCATTAACATATTTATTGAACACTTTCTCTGTGCCAGACAATTGGGCATAATAAAGTGTACTTGACTAAATGCAGGGTCTCTGCACACAAAGACAGTTATTTCTGGAAGTAGCTCCAAATGTGGTGTATCCCGATTTTAATGCTCTAGCAGTGGGTTTTATATTACTTCTGTGTAGGAGCCTGCCCTCTTACTATACATGGTGGTTAGTGGCATTTCCGTTCTTATTCTTTGATGAAAATGTAACTAATTGCTGGAGACTCCTCAGAATTTGGCTGCAAAAAAAGTGGATTATCACACTAAGCAGTTCCGTTTTTACACATTGAATGCCTTTAAACTGAAATGTTCCATATTTTAGTTGACAGAGTTGTTAAGTGACAATTTCTGCATCTGAGGCATTGCCTTGGAGAATCTCTCCGATCCCCAGGAGCACTGATAGTTTGTAAAACAGGTTGGAAGGGGATTGTGAAATTAATGTGTTCCACGTGTGTGAGCTCGTCTGTCTTGCTTCCTTTCTGCTAGGTTCAAACCACACATCAGGGCTCCAGGAACCTGTTCTGGTATTTAACAGTTACTTTTCAGTGTTCTTCGTAATTTCCATCTTAAGGCTCATTGATGAGGAAGGTTTATTGATCAATACCAGCAGTGTGTAGCCCCGGTCCTGTGGGAACCCTTTCGAACTGAATTGACAGAATGAACAGTTCTACTACTCTGGTCTAACTCCTGCTCTGGGTTTAAGAGCATCAGGGTCACCTGGGAACTTGTGAGGAATGCAGATTTTCACTTCCTGTTTGTAATTAACTGACTGGATCTGTATTTTAACAGGATCCCACAATCGAGTCATGTGTACGTTAATGTGATGTTTGAGAGTTACTGGAGTAGTTAGTTTACCTGCTGTACAGGGACCTGGGGTCTTAGAACCTTTTTGCTGAAGTTGAAGCCTTTCTCCATTTGTTTTCTACTCAGAGATAATGGGGAATATCTGGTGACCGTGTTTGTATGTAAATTTTTGTGGAATTAAAGATGATTTGGGTGCCTCATAGCCTTCCTTTCTTAAGCTAAATGACTGAAGTTTGTATAATATCTCCTCATAGAGAGGATTATCTTTTAGCCTTTTATCCTATAATGCTTCTGGTCTCTGTTTCCTAGGTGATTTTTTACAAAATATTTTTGAAATGGGCAAAATACCCTTATCAGGGTCTGGTTGCTACTAAGTCAGCAAAAACAATTCCTGATCCATGTATTTTATGTTCTTACTCTTAAGATCTAGGGGACATTTGGCTACATTTTCAGTTTCATTTTGAAGTCATTTTTTAAGCAGTAAAAACAACAGCTAATTCTTGCTTGAGGGAACTTCAGACCCCAAAAGTACTGACTTCTCTTGTTTCTGAAGGATGGAACAAGTTTAGTGGTCCTGGAGTCTCTTTTGGTTGGTATTGTCAGCTTATTTTAAAAGAGAGAAAGAAAGGAAAGGAGGATTTAATAGGGGGAGGCAAGGAGGGAAGGGAATGGTGCAAAGCAGAACTACTGAAAGTAAGTCAGTCAAATAGGAAATAAGGAGTTTGATGTTCAAGGTGGTTTTATATGTCTTTTGGTTTTGAGATTCGAAGGAGAATTCCTTGAAGAATTAACATTTTCCCCAATTTTTAAATATCAGAACTTTATCCACCTCTTGTTTATATAAAATTTCAGTTTTGGTGAAAGAAGAAAAAGTCATAAAAATGTGTCTGTTGTGGTCATTTTTTTTTTTTTTTTTTTTGCATCAGGGGTGATACCTAAGTCTTTTCCTTTTGCGTATTTTTGGTCTGGATGTCCTTGAATTTAGTGTAAGTTGTGTAGCTCTAAATGAGATACTCTTCAGTTTTTTGTAGTATCCAGTTGAGAAAATGACAGTAGTCTTGGCAACATATTTTAAAGTAATTCTTTTTTTTTTTTAAGGTTTTATTTATTTGAGGGAGACAGTGAGAGAGCATGAGAGGGGAGAAGGTCAGAGGGAGAAGCAGACTTCCCATGGAGCTGGGAGCCCAGTGCAGGACTCGATCCTAGGACTCCGAGATCATCACCTGAGCCAAAGGCAGTTGCTTAACCAGCTGAGCCATACAGGTGCCCTAAAGTGATTCTTTAAATTATGTCCCCCCCCTTTTTTAAATTTGAGAGCGAGTGCATGGGAGCTCCAACAGGGTAGGGAGGGGCAGAGGGAAGAGTAAGCTCCATACCCAGTTCTGAGCCAGCCCGATGCAAGGGGCTCTTTCTCAGGACACTGAGATCATGACCTGAGCTGAAATCCAGAGTTGGATGCTTAACTCACTGAGCCACCCAAACCCCCCTGCCATTTTTAAAGGATATTTGTGTGATTTTAAAACATAAGAGTTGCGGAAACTTGTCACCTTCAGGATTTATTTTAGCATCTTGTCGTAAAAGGAGGAGACAATAGTGATTAATTCATTCATTGCTTCCTCTCACATTTACCTAAGGTTGTAGGTTTGGCATTACCTTGCTGGGTTGTAATTTAATGAGCACGACAGGTTTCTCTAGCTTACTGAAGTCCAAATTAGTGCTTACAAAAGCCGCGAGGCTGATTGGCAAATAAGGCTTGGACAAGTGCTTGCTTTGCAGTTAAGTTACAGCGTGCTCACCTTAAGTGTGGTTTTCGTTGTATAGTAATGTGTTTGCTTGAGGTCCTGCCTTTGATATTTCATTTTATTGAATTTGTTTGCATTGCCAGTAATCCTCAAAATTTGTAGTTCTGGGAGGGCTCTTCCTTGAAGGAGGTCGAGGTTCATTTGTGCAGACACTGCATGCCGATTGCCTAAGCCACGGAGACATGCAATTCAGCCTTCCATGACTGGACATGTACCTAGTTAACATGAAAGCATTTCTTTTTCCCTAGGCAGCCACACGGCGACTAGTTAGTGTGAAAGAATGCAAGGATGTGGAACCTCAAGGTTGTTCTTACTGCTTCTGTGATCCTTGGAAAACAACCATTGCCCAATTTTTTTTTTTTTTTAAGCTGGGGGAAGCAGATTCCCCCCACCCCAGAGATGCTATAAAAATCAAATACTTTATGAGGCATTTATAACAAATGATGAACTATTGTTTGGCTATTTATATGTATCTCTTTGGGTATTTCTGGTTTTGTAGTTTTGTTGTTTCTTCTTTGCCCAGTTTTATGACTGTGGGGTGGAGGGATGAAGCCCGAGGGGAAGAAGAGTGGATGGAAAGTCAGTAGAAGTTCAGGGATTTGACTTAGTTTAGCAAGGGGAAGTTCAGCTGACTAAGAATTTGTGTACACATAGTTATTGTTTTATATCCCTTCATATAGTTTGAACTTTTATTAGCATTAGGATGGACTATATTGATTTTGTCAAAGGCTGTTGTTGTCAGAGGGAACACCTAGCATGCGTTGATACCGTGAAGAGGTTGGCTGGTAAACGAGAGGAATTGGTCCCTTCAGAACGCTGCATTCTTTGTGGGGAAGAGTTGATCAAGAAGTGATAGGAGTCACGTGAACCATTGGAAAGGACAAAATTAAAAATAATTAAAAACAGAAGATGGTACACTTTGATTTCGGAAATTTGAGTTCATCAGAAAAAAGTATATTAGTAGTTTATTGCTGTGTGACAAATTACTTCACAACCTAGCAGCTCTGAAACAGTAGTAAACATCTTAGCTTCTGAGATTTCTATCTCCAGTTCTCAGGAATTGGAATGGTTCTACCTCAGGATAGCTTGTGAGGTTGCAGACCTCTGAGGGGGCGGGCAGCACAAGAAGGCTTGCTTGGGGCTGAGGGATTCATTTCAAAGGGTCTCATGTGACAGGGTTGTTGCCGCTGGCTGTTGCCAGGAAGCCTCAGTGCCTCTTAGTAAAGGTGTTTCCGTGAGCTGCTTGCTTGTCCCCACAACAAGGCAGTTGGATTTTGCCCCAAAGCAAGCAGTCGGAGACAGAAAGATGGAAAATGCAATGTTTTTTATTCCCTAGCCTTGGAAGTCCTATACTGTCACTTTTGTGATGTCCATTTGGTAACACAAGTCAGTCCTGTTCCTTATGAGAGGTAACTACATAAAGGCATCAATACCAAGAGGCTAGGATTTTGGGGAGCTGTCTTGGAGGCTTGGCTACCGCAGAAAGAGGCTTGATTTTTTTTTTTTTCTCTTAAATCTTAGATGCTTTTCTCTTCTGAGGGCCAGATAACACAGATTTTATAGCTTCCTTAAATTTCACACATGAAGTGGAATATGTGGAAGACGAGTTCTCAGTTTAGTTGGGAGAACTCATACGTGTTAGAATATTTTCTTACGGCTAATGAAAGTATTTAAGTTAATATAAATGCATATACTAATTGGCCTGTATTGCTAGCCATATCTATTATTGTGAAAATTTTTGAGCTCTAAGATTACTCTGTAGGGAGATGAATTATAATTAGAGGTCCACCAATGGAGAGTCTGACTTGGTATTTGAGACAGATTTATTGTTTATAATCGCTTAATTATATGAAAGAGTCTTTTGTAAATTTGATCAGTTGCCTGCCCTAAGATAGCACGGATAAACTCTGCACAGCAGTCAGTGTGAATTCATAGTTATTGTCTTGATGGTTGGAAGTTTGTGTTTATTTTTAGATTTTGAATTTAGCTTAGGGTCCTGTGGGAGAAGGTTCATTATTGTATCTGATAAATGACCCATGTTTATTTTGGGGATGACTTTTACATGTTGGTGCAGAGTTTACATTCTGTGCTCACTTGCCTTGATGAAGACCTTGACCTCCCCCATTATGTTTTTACTTTGGCAAGATCTTTATGGCTGACCTTGCACTTCTCAGGACTTCTTTGCAGTTTCCTTTGGGCAGCCTGAACAGTGACCAGTTAGTAATACCAGGCAAGAGCTGTTCTTCTCAACGGACTGCGATTAGTTGTAGCCCATATTTCAGTCACCAGAGGTGGAGCTGCTTTCTCTATTTTCACTGAAAACTATTTTGCTCCTTTTTTTGTTGTTGGCTGATAACAATCTGAGTAAAAGGCACATGTTCATTTGAGGATGGCAACAATATTCTGACCTTAAGGAGGGATTGTAATTTAATGAGCATGACCGGTTTCTCTATCTTACTGAAGTCCAAATGAGTGCTTGCAAAAGCCACGAGGCTGATTGACAAATAAGACCTGGACAAGTGCTTGCTGTGCAGTTAAGTTACAGTGTGCTCACCTTAAGTGTGGCTTTCCTCGTACAGTAATGTGTGTTTGCTTGAGGACCTGCCTCTGATACTTCATTGTATTTGATTTGTTTGCATCCCTGGTAATCCTCAAAATCTGTAGGTCTGGGAGGGTTTTTCATTGAAGAGGGTAGATGTTCATTTGTGCAAACTCTGAATGCTGATTGGCTGGGAATTAGAAGCCACGAGCTCGGTTCCTACCTTATGTTGGCTCTGTTGGGCATAGAAAGGAAGGTGGTGGAGTCCAGCAGCTAAGGACCCACATCAAGGATGAGGGTTCTGGTTTCAGCCTTCACGCTAACTGGTTGTGTAACATGGAACAAATCATTTCAACTCTCTCTGCACCAGTTTTCTGATTCATAAAATGAAACGTTTAAACTAATTTATCTTTATTGCCCCTCTGCCCCTAAAATTCTGTTAAACATTGACTGCTCTCTTTATAGAGGACATTACATGTTATGAGACCAATCAGGTCTAACTCTTCAACGTGAGGTTTTGAAAATCAGTCTTTTAAAGGAAGTTCTTTGGGCATTAAGTGGTAATGGGAAAAGTCTGGTCCCTCATGACAGGTGGAAGATTTCTCCACAAATAGTTTGGGAGAATTTGACTTTGTGCTAGATAGAAGAATATAATTGAGTTTGGTGTTTCAGAAGCACTTGAGTTCAGTGGGATTTTAAAGGAAATCCCTAGATAGGTTAACTTTTAACTCTTAGAAATCTGGGATATGGGAGTCCAACCTAGGTTATGAAGCATGATTTATCTCTATAGTTTTTTTTTGTTTTTGTTTTTGTTTTTTTGCATTGAAAAACATCAGGGCACAGTAGAAGATGTTCTTGGCATACCAAATAGAATTTCCTAGATACTGTGATTGATTATATGGACAGTGGGAAAGAATATTTGAAACTGTAGTTGATGTGCATATAGAGGCTTTGCTTCTAGGTATTTCTTCCTTTCAGAGTGGTGTTCAGTGAAGAAAACATTTCAGTTATATATGGTAAGGATCATTATATTAATAGTACTTGAATGAACAAAGAGACTTAGTAACAGGTTTAGCATAAAGATGTAGGCTGCCGGGGCGCCTGGGTGGCTCAGTTGGTTAAGCGACTGCCTTCGGCTCAGGTCAGGATCCCGGAGATTCACGATCGAGCCCCACATAGGGCTCCCTGCTTGGCGGGGAGCCTGCTTCTCCCTCTTTCACTCCCTCTGCTTATGTTCCCTCTTTAGCTGTGTTTCTTTCTGTCAAATAAATAAAATCTTAAAAAAAAAAAAATAAGATGTAGGCCGCAAAGGAGAAATTCTTTACCCTAAATTCTGAAGACTGAGGTAGGGGATTAGCCTTTTTGAGGCTGGGGTATTGTTTTTTCCAAGTGCTTCAAGGGAGAGAAATTTTTGCTCTTGGCATGTGGGTGAGGACGGTTTTGGTCATCAGGGCTCTGTAATATATTCAATCATGCATTTGTAACAAAAATCATTTACTGGGTCTTTAGCACTTGGACATTCTTTGTCAGATAATGCTTTGACAGTTCCTGAAAACTGATGATCTTGTTTCAGTTGCAAATAGGAGTTTCAAAGATATGAGTTGTACTGATGGGTTGTTTCAGCTGAGGTGTTTGGAAAAAAGGTAGGTAACTGGGATGAGAAGGAAGTTAGTAACTGAAAATTCCTCATTTTCATGACTTTACACTTATTAAATATCTCGAGTTAAGCCTGAATAACTAGACAGACCCAGGGGAAGGACTATAAAACATCCTTTGCAGTTGCTTTTCCGCAGGACCACATCACTTTCATTTGGTGAGACCTACCTTCCTTCTATTCGAGTAGGGATTTAGATGAGGCTGGGTGGTGAGCACATTATCATCTTTTTTTTTTTTTTTTTTTTTTTTTTTTAAGATTCTATTTACTTGACAGAGACACAGCTAGAGAGTGAACACAAGCAGGGGGAGTGAGAGAGGGAGAAACAGGCTTTCTGCTGAACAGGGAGTCTGATGCAGGGCTGGATCCTGGGACTCCAAGATCATGACCTGAGCTGAAGGCAGTTGCTTAACCAACTGAGCCACCCAGGCGCCCCTAGGGAAGATTTCTAGTAAACATCACTGTTGAAAAGTTTAGCTAACTACAGCTGGGTTGAGATACACCCCTCTGGGCTCCAGCCATTATTTTGTTACTATTACCTTGCCAGCTTGGGTTTTGTTTTGTTTTGTTTTTGTTTTTTTTTAAAAAAACTATTAAAATATAACCCATATACCATAACATTTACCTCTTTAAAAATCTGTAATTCATTGGTTTTGAATATATGCAGAGTTGTGTAGCCATTGCCGGTATTTAATTTTGGAGCATTTTAATCAGGCTATAAAGAAACTGCTTACCCATTAGCATCAGTCTCTACTTCTCCCTCCTCCTAGGTGCTAGGAACCACCCTCCTACTTTCTGTCTTTATAGATGTCCTTATTATGAATATTTCACATAAATGGAGTCAGAGGATATGTGGCCTTCTGTAACTGGCTTTTTACACTTAACTCAAGGTTTCTGTAACTGGCTTTTTACACTTAACTCAAGGTTGTAACATTTATCAGTATTTCACCCCCTTTTAATGGCTGAATAATATTCTATTGTATTAATAATATTCAATATTATTCTATGTATCAATAATATTCTATTGTATACCACATTTTAAAAGGATTTATGTATTTAGAGGGTGTGAGTGGGGGGAGGGGTAAAGGTGGAAGGAGAGAGAATCCTCAGGCAGACTCCCTGCTGAGCACAGAGCCTGACATGGGGCTGGATCCCAGGACCCTGAGATCTTGACCTGAGCCAAAAATTAAGAGGTACTTAATGGATTAAGCCACCCAGGTGCCCCAGATTGACCTCATTTTCTTTATGTATTTGTCAGCTGATGGATATTTGAGTTGCTTCTGTGTTTAGTTATCTGAATGATGCTGTTGTGAACAATTGATTCACAAGTTTTTGTGTGGACATATGTTTTTATGGGAGTTATTCTTGCATTGTTTCTACCTGAGGCTTCCAGTACCAGGATTATTTGAACTCTGTATGTGTCTCTCTTATGGTGAGGAGATAGGACGATTCCTCTGAAGTCAGGGAGATCTACCCTGAGAAATTCTGCAGGGGGTCACATGGACTGCCAGGAATCGAGGAAGGATTTTTTGAGCGAGGGATGTCTGAGGAACAGAGAGTTCAGGCACAGCCGTGTGGCATGGCCTTCTGGGCCATCGATCCGCCAGCTGCCTCATCTGTAGGGGAAGAGTGATGTCATTGCTTAAAGTGGTGACATCCTGCAGACATTAGTGAGGATTAATGAGTACCTGTGGACAGTTGTAAGCTCTTGCTTTGTTCTCTTCTCAGAGGCAGCCCTACTGTAGGATTGAATGTAATAAGATCTTCAAGGAAGCTGGAGAAGTGGAACTTACCTTGCTCTCTTGGGAATGGGGGATTATCTTTTGCATGGTTTGGACAGATGTAAATTTCCAGCATTCTGGATGGAGAGCACCAGATTTGGGTAACTTTAGGAGCATGTGATCAACTACTTCATTGAGAGTCTGAGGCTCAGAGGACCGGTAGAAATCTTGAGAAGGACATAGTATCATCCTGTGGAAATAACATGCTCTCTGGGGTTGTAGAGATCAGAGTTGGAATCCGGTTTTTCCAGTCTCTATAGAGTTACTTAATAGGAATAGTGATAACTACTTTTCAGAATTGTAGTGAGAATGAAATAATGACCTCAGTTGTAAAGAACCTGTGTCAACGTGGCTGACACATAATAGATTATTTGAAAATATTAATTTCCTTTTTCATTGGTTCATTGACGAACTTCTAGGCAAATGATTGTGGAGAGAGATTGGTGGGGAGGGCCAACATAGCTTGAAACTGTATTTATTTGACCTTGGATGTGACGTCACTTCCCTTTGCTGGGTCTTGAACGTCTCTGTTAGTATTAAAATTCTTATTTTAATAAGATAGGCACCTGGTCTTATTTTTAGACTTATTGGTATGAATCTGACCTCTTTTAAAGAGTTCTTGTTGAAATTTAATGCATTTCTTTCTCATCTTCTATAGTTGTTTTCTCCCATATGGTAGCCACCAGCACCACATGTGGCTCTTTAGATGTACATTAATTAAACTCAAAACTAAAAATTCAGTTTTTTTTTAAAATAAAGATTTTATTTATTTATTTGACAGAAACACAGCTAGAGAGGGAACACAAGCAGGGGGAGTGAGAGAGGGAGAAGGAGGCTTCCCGCTGAGCATGGAGCCTGATGCGGGGCTCAATCCCGGGTCTCCCGGATCATGACCTGAGACGAAGGCAGTTGCTCAACCAACTGAGGCACCCAGGTTACCCCCAAAATTCAGTTTTTCAATGGCACTGGCCATATTCCAAGTATCCAAAGGCTACAGATGGTGAATAACTACCATATTGGCCAGTGTAGATACAGAACATTCCCACCGGCAGTAGGAACTTCAATAGATTCATTCATATGAATCTTTGTGAGGCTAGAACTCTTATTCCCTCAGGTCGGATTGCCAGAATGGTTGGTACCTGCAGTAATGACCCACAGTGGTATCTTTGTTCAGACACTTGTTTCTTAAGTCTCCTTAAAGTTTAGCCTATATTTTCCCTGTAAACAATCTCACCAGCTTTCCAGACCTTCACCAACTGATAGGGATTGATTTGTGTTGGGTGAATTTTTTTTTTTTTTTTTTTGTGAAAGTTTTTTTGCAAGCATCTTGTCAAGTAGGATCGTTTAGAAAGAATGTGTTTGAGTTGTTTGCTCTGAGGAGTATTTAACACTAGTATCCTTTTCTATTTATACAAGTATCTAAACAAGATTTATACATCATTTCCAGAATTCTAGTGTTTTCCTTAGTTCTGGAATGACTGTCCAGATCCTAATGTGGGCTTATAAACCTGTCATGCTGATAGCATTTGGATGGAAGTAACTAGATGTTTGTAATATGTATTTTTGTTTCAGCTCTTCTTCTGTTTTTCTTTGTATTTTCTTCTGAGCCTTGAGTTAGTAGCAAAAAGACCTAATGTTTATTCCATTCCACTACTCCACACCCCTTTCTTGCTTTCTTATTAATTAAACATTGTCTGCGGAAGTTGCTGAGAACGCAGAATGATCACAGTGTGGTTTCTGCTTTGGAGGGGATCCCAGTTCCTCATGTGTGAGTGGGGAGGGTAATACAGGGCCTGCGTGCCTTCCTACTTTGTTAGTGGATTTACCAAAAGCCCAAGCATGAGGGGCTGTGCAGACCGCTCATTGTTACACCAACATACGTTATGTGCATCCTTTTTAATGGGTGGACTCTTAATGAGAGGCTTCATGGAATGAGTTTTCTAGAGAGATTTCAAGAGGGAGAAGAGGTGTGCCTTGGAGCCCGTGATGTGGGAGAACCTATTTCAGGGGTTTAGAGGGAACATCTGGGGAAGGACCAATGGAACAGTTATGAAACAGGCCTGGGCAGAGGAAAGGAGGTGAAACCCAGCTTTCTGTTCTTCTCTCTGTAAACTGTGTGTTTACAAGTGTTCTCTTGTGGAAAAAAAAAAAAAAAAGTAGGTGGTGGTTGGGCAGCAAACTTAGTGATTGCAGTGATGTCGAGCCCTGTTAATGAAGAAGGGGGATGGGTTTGGAGACTGTTACTGATATTTTAAGGGTCTATGCATTGCTAAGGCCCACGTGCTAGGGCCGAGCCATTTTAAATCCGAAGCCACACTCCTGCTTTAGTACAGGTGCTGGGATGTGGCAGCTGGGGACACGGTTACCGCGCTGTGTTGGTTTATCTGCTAACCCACCGTGAGTGCTTCTGTGTAGGTGATGAACTCTGATAGGACTGTTGGGTAGTCTGTGTGCAGTGACTTCATTTAAGACTATGATGGTTTGTAATGAGGCAAATACATTTCCAAATTGTATCAGTTCGTTTATTAGTCTCAGTCAGGTAGCTGGGCCATCTTGATATATATAGATCCGTGCTTGATTAAGGGAAGAGTCCTTTTGGAATTGGGTTAATAGTCCTTGTTTCTTGAGCTTCTCACCCTTTAATTTTGCTTTAAACTTGTATCTAGTATTTTTAAGGGTCTTAATATCATTTTTACCAAGTTTTCCTTTAAAACCCAAATATTTTAACCCCCTGCTAACCATTAGTCATACTAGAAGGGCTATGAAGAAGCAGTATTCTCTTCCAGGACCAGGTAGGTACCGTATTCCTGGCTTTGCTATGGTAAGGGAAATGCTTAAAAAAAAAAAAAAAAAAGTTAATGGAAAGAGAAGTCTTAAATATTAGGGAAGACGGGGATACTGTGCATTCTGACCTGATAATTTTGAGTTGACTCTCTTGGATAACAGGGCACACTGATGGGCCACCATACAGAACTGATACACTGGCATTTGTTGGAGGGACTCTCCCTTATCCCCATCTAGTTGATTGTTTTTCTTAGATGTTGTAGTCCTAGAAAATTGTAATGGAATCTGTGAAATTGGTAGCCTTGTGAAAAGACCCACAAATGTATAAAGTAGAAATAGAGGCAGTCATATCCGAGGTAAGCCTAGATGTGCACAGAAGGGTGAATTAAGGAAATGTTTCTGCTGCTACCCTCGGAACATGGACCTATGTAACTGACACTACTCGTTCCCTGTTTGCTATTTTCATGGCACTCATCGCCTTTTAATTAGAGTGGCTATCTTCTTCGAGCTTTGAGCAGCCAAGAATCAGGTCAGTTCATCTTTGTATCCCTAGCATCTAGCACGGTGTCTGGCACCTAGAAGGCTTTCAGTATGTGTGTGTTGAATGAATGAGCCATTTGTACGTGCAAAATCGGATCCCTGTGTTTGAGCCTTGGTGAGCATACTGCCGGGGGAGCATATGCACTGACCCAGCAGCTGAGGTCTTCTGTAAACCAAGAAAACACCCTCCCATGATTTATCTCTTCCTAATCTTCATCAGGGCAGCCATACTTTATGCATGTGCTCCTACTTGTATATAGTTAACTTCTCAGAAGTTCATAAGGTCCTTGTACCCTTAGGATGTCTTATGGCCCTGGTGTGCCCTGTGGTGGAGAAGCAGGAGTGAGGTTGAAAGAGCCATTTATTCTTCCCTCCACACCCTGGCTTCTCCCAGTCTGCACCTTTGCTCATTTTTCCCCCTTTACCAAGAATGTCTGACCTCTTGCCTACCAGTGGCTGTCCTCCAATAGATGACTCTGGAGGTGAGGGCCATCCTTCTAGGCTGGGCTGGTAGCTTGTATCTGACTTGCGTTAAAAGACTATATTCTGGATCAGCGGAGAAAATACATTTTTCCTGCCCCGCATGCCCCAGAGAGTTGGTTTGTAGATGACTGTGTAGTTGATTTTCCACGGTATCTCTTGAGCTGTGATGGGACACCGCGGTTTGAGAGCATGGAGGGCAGCAACCAAGAGATGATATTGGCATTCTCAGTTGCTAACTGCGCTGTTCGTTTATGGTGGATTGCTTAAACTGAGCTTCAGTTGTTCATAAGCAAAGTGGACACTTGGCATGACTGAGTGGGACAATGTATTTGATGTTTATGGGTGGCTCTCAGTAGGTGCTCAATAAATAGAGGTTCCTTCCTGTCTTTTTGTTTCAAATGGAAAAGGAGGTAAAAGGGGCCTTGTTTTCAGACCAAGAGGTGCTAATCTCACTAAGCCTCGCCAAAGGATGTTGATGACTATGTACTTATTGTCCTAGTTGGTGACACCTGGTTTGTTTTTTGAATTGCTATGGAATTTATTTAGATAAGTGGGATGGATAATGCATAAGATCACAGTTCACAAAAGACTGGGAGGCGGAGAAGTAGAAATGACCAGGAGAGCAAGAGACTGAATATCTCTGCTGTGGTATATTTCATATATCTTAGACATGGTATATTTCCTAAATTTTAGATTGGGTCCAGGGCTGCCCTGAGAAGAGGAGTTTCATGATACATGAGCTCACACACACACCCTTTGCCTTGTTCCCTCTTGCAGAGGCGGAAGCCCGAGCTGCAAGGATGCTCACTCCAGGGCAACAAGAGGAGCTACTTGTTTGGCTGTCTTGATTCACAGCAGGGATTTTATTTGAAGTTCTTCTCTTGGGCAAAAGGAGCAGAAGGGAAATGGTTTCATCTTCTTGCCCTTGGGGTTCCCACTCTGCACGGGGTCACAAGAGTTATAGCCTTTATTCTGGATCCTGAAATGACAGTTGTTTTATTTTTACAAATGTATCTCATGGTTTTGGGAAAGTGAGAACTGTTTCTGTGAACTTCCCAAAAGCTGTACTCAACCCAGTTACTGCAGCATTTTTTAATAAAAATTAAAATGGGGCGCCTGGGTGGCTCAGTGGGTTAAAGCCTCTGCCTTCAGCTCAGGTCATGATCTCAGGGTCCTGGGATCAAGGCCCCATCGGGCTCTCTGCTCAGCAGGGAGCCTGCTTCCTCCGCTCTCTGCCTGCCTCTCTGCTTACTTGTGATCTCTCTCTCTCTGTTAAATAAATACATAAAATCTTAAAAAAAAAAAAAAAGAAAAATTAAAATGCAGTGCTGTTTCAAAGGGGCCACTTTAAGAACCAATGCAACTCCTGTTGAGTTAGCATAACAAATAATAGAACACATCTTTACATACCAGTTCTAACTATTGCTTTCTTGAAACATTTAAAGTATATGTACTTTAGGAATGACCTACTTAATGGTAATGGAAACATGTACGCATGAATTGTTCTCAAAGAGTTGGCTCATCCTTCAGTGCTCCATCTTAGTGTTGAGGTTTTGGTGCTGTGTGGGAGACTTACCTTCATCAGGATGCAAGGGGAGGTTACTCTTAAGGAAAGTGTGTGTGCCTTTGCCATCACTTCTTCTGCATGTCCTGAAGTGAGTCATTCTGGATTTCTTCAATAAGAGATTCCAGGAAGCTTGTGGTCATCAAGGGTGAGAGATCTTTATCTTCACCCGTGTTTTCTGGGTCCTAGTGTGAAAAGTCAAACAGCCTAGAAGGAAGTCTGCCCACCTCCACAGAGAGCCTGATGGCGACAGAAGCAGGCTTATGGGTCCCTGGAGGCTTCAACTCTACCTGAATTATTAAAAGCTCTTAAAAATAGAAGTGTCACGGTGAGGGGAGGACCAGGAGGGCAGAGAGGTAATAGTCTTAATTTCTGGGAGGAGAGATGCTGATGTTAAATTCATTTTCCTTAGGAACTCTGGGAAGGGGTGAGCAGGTGGGCACTGAAAATCTAGAGGAGACTTTTTAGGTCTAGACTCTTGAGAAACATTACTTTTGTGTGTTGGTGGTCGTTTGGGAGGCGATACCACAGTAGGCTCTAAATTTGGGTTTTGTGACTTCCTGTTACGAGAGTTTATTTTCTCTTCTGGAATTTATTTCTTGAAGTGGTAATCATTTGTTCTTCATGCAGCATGGTACACACTCACCTATGTAAAACTCTGAATGTAGTACTCCGTGAGAAGGAGCTGCTATTAATAATATAATAATTTCATATTACTATTAGTTGTATTTCCAGAATGGTTATAGCAGATTTGGTTTTCTTTCCCTGTGAAAATTGCCATAAATATTAACCTTGGAAATCCAAGAAGGTTGTGGAAGAACTCAAAACTGTTTCCAAACTTAGAGGAAATAAAGTTACTTAATCATGAAGGCTCTTGATTCCTTATGGTGAGGAAATAAGCAGAAGTCATCATGCAGTTTGATCACTAGCATCTGTTTGGTTTAGAGAATTTTGACATCATAAACTAGGAATTTGTAAAACTCTGTGTGTGTGTGTGTGTGTGTGTGTGTGTGTGTGTGTGTGTTTCCTGCATCAGGGTAACAATCATATGTTATGCAGATCTCAGCCTTTACAGTTTTTTGTTTTATTTTTTAAATTGTTTGAGAGACAGAAAGAGAGAGAGAGAGAGAGCGCGCGCTCAAAGGCCACGAGTTAGAGGGAGAGAGAAACTCAAGCATATTCCTTGCTGGGCATGGAGCCAGATCAACGTGGGGCTTGATTTCACGACCCTGAGATCATGACCTGAGCTAAAATCAAGAGTCAGACACTTAACCGACTGAGCCACCCAGGTGTCCCAGCCTTTATACTTCTAGAATTGTATCGTCAGAATTGCATATAGTAAAATCTCACTTTTGGCTGGTATGCTTTTGGAATTGCCCTTTGAGATAATAAAGAAATGGACTATTAATTACCACTTCCTGAAGGCTTACTTTGTAGTTAATTTTCGTAACAGTTCTGCAAAGTAGGAGTTTGGTCTCTCTTCTACAGAGGGGAAACCGAGATTCTGAGGAGCAAAATGATTTGCTTAAAGTCTTTTGAGAGATGAGTAAGAGTACCAAGGATTCTAGAGCTTGTTTTTCTCATTATCCCTTAAGTGGTTAAACCAGTTGTCTCCCCCTTCTCTCTCTCTCTCTCTCTACACACACACACACACACACACACACACACACACACACACACACGAGATGCTTTGATGCCTTGTTCTCATTCTAGAGTCTAGGTCACCTGTTTCTGTGGAGTCCAGTAGACGTTGGGGGCTGTTGAAGTAGGGCTCTGGCATTGGGATGTCGGCATCAGTAGAGTTGGGCAGGTGAGGGCCAGGCCGTGGGGTGAGTATGGGTTGAGCGGGTGTTGAGGGGGGTGTATGGTTCGATAGAGGGCGGCAGGGTTCTTCTGACCCGTGACTGATTTCCCAGGGCAGAAGCAGAGCTGTCCTTGAGGCTTAATGAGTGGTAGAGTACCTTCAAGCATTACACTGAAGGATAGACT
Source organism: Spilogale gracilis (assembly GCA_004023965.1). Lineage (NCBI taxonomy): Eukaryota > Metazoa > Chordata > Mammalia > Carnivora > Mephitidae > Spilogale > Spilogale gracilis. The sequence continues at coordinate 46,201 of PITA01005973.1, forward strand.
CTTTGTCTGTGACTTAGTGAAGGCAGTCTCACTGGGTCGTCCCTCAGGTTCTCTTTCAAATCTGGAACATCTCCGTTCTTAGGAAGCTTGTATCTGCATTTTGGAAAGCAGAAACTTCTGGCTCAGGGAGGCATCAGACCTTCAGCTAAAGTTGGCCTTTCCTGGTCCATGGGCTGCCCAGTGTTCTAAAATCTTTTCTCAAACTCCCTGCTGCCCCACCAAAGAAAGAAAGAAAAAAAAGTAGCGATACTCTAGGTTTCTTGTTTTTTAAAGGACATTCCTTTAAGGGTGCCTGGGTGGCTCAGAGAGTTAAGCCTCTGCCTTCGGCTCAGGTCATGATCTCAGGGTCCTGGGATTGAGTCCCACATTGAGCTGTCTGCTAAGCGGGGAGCCTGCTTCCTCCTCTTTCTGCCTGCCTCTCTGCCTACTTGTGATCTCTTTCTCTGTCAAATAAATAAAACCTTTTTTTAAAAAAAGGACATTCCTTTAACCTCCCAGTCCTGAAACAGTAAGCTCATCCAGTAAGTCCAATTTAATATTGATAATAGAAGTGAGTTAGAGGAAGAATTCTTTTTTAGCTGGAAAATCCAAAGGCTATGCACTAATTCCAGGGAGACCCTGGCAGTGAGAATTTTAATCTCGAGGCTCCAGGGAGACACCCTTCTGCACAGAGGGTGGGGTTGCTCCTGACTTCTGCTGGAAAGAGTTAAGGGTGACCCTGAACAGTGAAGCATCTGCTGTTGGTGCTAAAGGCACACACGTGTGCAAGAAGCCACATCTGCATGGGGAATGAAGTGATTGGCTCGTGATGTCAGTTGGCAGGTATGTGTTCTTCCGGAGACTTAAAATGAGATAGAATCCCATCCCTGGAAGGCAGGAGGGAGGGAGGGAGGCTGGGAGGTGGGAAATGAGTGCTTGTGGCTTTGAAGCTCAGGCGGAGGCCTTTTCCTTCTCTGTGTTCTCACAAATATGCTTCCAATAAAAACAATTTGAAAGGCAAAATACAAAATTCTTCCATTTAGGAGCTCCTTGCTGAGATCTAGGGTCATTATTTAAACTGTGCGGTGATTGGAACCATACTCGTCAGCTCAGATGGTCATAGAATGTTCGCCGTCCTGGTGATTTTGTATGAAGAAGACCCAAGGTGGAGAGCAAGGTGAGCGGAGGCAAGATAGAGCTCTGTCTGAGGCGCCAAGTTGCATTCAGCACATTTGAGGTCTGCAAAAGCTTATCACAGTGGAGGGCCAGGATTCCTTGCTTTTTTAATGTTAATAGGGGTTTTAGCCCTGAGCTTTGTGGTTTGTGGAGGACTTCCAATGTTATCTGCTTGGAGCCTCCCTCTGCTCACTCACTCCTGTTATTTCTTCATTAAGGGACCTCTGCTGTTTGCTACTTCTGTCTTTGCCTTCTCCCTGAGAAGGTGATACTTTGGTCGTTGATAAGTTATGTGATTTAAAAATACCTCTCAACTTGGTACGGTCAGTGCCAGAGGTAAATGGTTTGGCCATTCATTCATTAACTTATTCAACTCATTTTAGGCTTAACTTGTCACTTTTTAATTATCTCCATTGCTAATTATCTCATTTTGACTCTCATGCTATTGACCTTAAATATGCCTGCCTACCTATCCTTCTCTGTAGGACTGTGGTGACCTTCTCTTTTCCCAGTGGTTTGCTGTGTAATGTAATAATATCTTTTGAGGACTGGGGACTTCTTCTTACATGGAGGTGTTTTCTGTTAACTTGGATAAACTTAGAAGCAAGTTCTTATAAATCACTGACTTTTGACATCTCCCCATACCACATTTCCCTGTTTAGTGTTCACCATAGTCTAATTAAAGTACATTAAGTAGTAACAAGGAATAAAATGTTTATGGTTTCAGAGTGGCTTTAATTCCTTTCAAGGATAGATGGAGGTAAACGTTGCTTTGGGAGAAAAGGGAAGCTCCTGGACTGTTCTTCCCGAGTCTTCCTCCTCCTTCACTGTTTGCCCAAGGAACGTGGAGGGTAATGGGTTAAAAGACAAGGTCACGAGGGGGAGGACTGGTTCCCAGATACTTCAAGAAAAAGTGTGGCTTGTTTGGGCTTAGGCCCTTCCTGGGAAAGAGGAACAGCCTTTGTAGGTGAGCACACTGCATAGACAGATAGGTTACAAGGAAGGTTCCATACGAAAGCCCAGGCTTCTGTTGTAAGATCTGTGCTGTTACCAGGCTCCCAGTAAAGTTTGCGTGGAACACACCTCATTGTGGCTAAAAACGATCTGTGTTACCTCTGTTGGATGGGTGGCTAGCCTAAGTTTTACCCCAGACAGGTACTTAATGACAGGCACCAACCCAGAGGCAGGCTTGGTAGGACGCCCTTGATAAATGTTAAGTTGAATTGCTTGTGTAATTGTCGAGTACTGAGATGTGATTTGTTGAATCCTAATACCTTGTAACTTCAGGCACAAGATAGGAAATTCCCTTATTTATTCTAAAAACATAAGTATGGGGCTCCTGGGTGTTTTAGTTGTTAGGTGCCTGCCTTTGGCTCAGGTCGTGATCCTGGGGTCCTGGGATTGAGCCCCGCTTTGGACTTCCTGTTGAGCAGGAAATCTGCTTCTCTAGAACTCTTCACTGTCTCTCTCTCTCTCTCTCTCTCTCTCTCTCTCTCTGTCAAATAAATAATGTTTAAAAAATAAAAAAACAGAAGAAGGAAAAAACGAAGTTATAAAATGAGTCTAATGGAGGAAGATTTGTGACTTCTCAGGGGAAGCCTAGGTGTCCCATTTGTACTGCGCTCAGTAGCTGAGGTTCAGTTCATTTTAACATGTGAGTTGTGTTCCACGCTTGGCTGTTTTTTAAAGCTTTTTAATTGAGTCTGTCAAGCAGAGGTCTGAGTAACAGGGCAGAAGGCATCATGTCAAGTATGTTTCTCTTGAACGTAGTACACAGAAGGCAGTGTTGAGTACTGCATCAAGAAACTCCTTGCTGGCCGCTCCACTTTCCCTAAGGATGGGTTGAAACCATCATCTGGAAACTGCTGTGGGCCAGACCTGTTGAAAACCCAGTTGATTCTCTGATAGCCACGTTCCCCTGGGTGCTCCTGCTCTTCGGGTCTGTGTGGAGGTCATTGTCAGCTAGGAGTGAACATTGTGTTATAGGTGGGCCTGGACGCCTGGACGAATTCCAGCAATTGCCCAATGCTTTTAAAACTGTTTACTACTACACAAATATTAGTGCTGTAATTAATGTTCATCTTTTCTTTTTGAATTTGAGATGGAGGGGAGAGTGAGCATGAGGAGGAGAGGCAGAGGGAGCGAGACCCTGAGATCATGACCCAAGTGGAAACCAAGAGTCAGATGCTCAACCGAGTGCACCACCCAGACATCCCCTTAATGTTTAATTTTATTTTTTTTAAGATTTTATTTATTTATTTGACAGGTCACAAGTAGACAGAGAGGCAGGCAGAGAGAGGAGGAAGCAGGCTCTTTGCTGAGCAGAGAGTCCGATGCGGGCCTTGATCCCAGGACCCTGAGATCTTGACCTGAGCTAAAGGCAGAGGCTTTAACCCACTGAGCCACCTAGGCACCCTTAATGTTTAATTTTAAAAGAAGTGCTTCCAGCGTGCCTGGGTGGCTCAGATGGTTAAGTGTCAGCCTTTAGGTCAGGTCATGATCACAGAGTCCAGGGACAGAGCCCCACATTAGACTCCCTACTCCTTGAGGAGCCTGCTTGTCCCTCTGCCTCTCTCTTTCTCTCTCTCTCTCATGAATATACAAATAAAATCTTAAAAAAGTGCTTCTTTTTGTTTGTTCTCATATCTGCCTTTTGAGCTCTGGGCACTGTTACTACAATCCTAATAATCCTAGGGATCCTTGCCTTCCATGATGAGCTTTGTGAATACTACTCTCTGTAAGCCCAAGAGCTATTTTAGGGTTCTAGAACTTCTGCCATCACACCTTATTGTAGGCACTCAACGGTAATGGTCTCTGTGTTTTTAAACTAAAGCAGACATTCTTGAACTTCCTTTCAGAGTTATTCTTGGTGTTTACCATCAAAATGTCCTTCCTCGTACTGGTTTGGATTTCTGTGACTTTGCACGTTTTCTTTTTTCTTTTCCTTTTTTTTTTTTAATATATTTTTTTATTTATTTGACAGAGAGAAACACAGAGGGGGGGAACACAAGCAGGGGGAGTGAGAGAGGGAGAAGCAGGCTTCCCACTGAGCAGGGAGCCCCATGTGGGACTCAATCCCAGGTCTCTGGGACCATGACCCAAGCTGAAGGCAGAGGCTTAACCAACTGAGCCACCCAGGTGCCCATGCACGTTTTCTTTAAACTTTTTTTTTTTGTTGTTTTGCTCTTACTGAGAAGCTTCGTTGTTCTGATAATTAGGCTAATGTTTTAAGACTTGGAAAGCCTCTGCCTTATCTTGTCTTAGATGATGAAGATTCATAAAGCTTCTAGTGGCTTTTATTTTGCATTTCCTAGCGATGTTTATGTTTAGCCCTGAAAAGCCGTAGTGAGTTTAGCTCTAATAGAGGAGGAGAGCATCTGTGTGCTAGGATCAGCTTAAATGAGTCACGATCCATGATCAAAGAAGTGTTATCTGCACCTTTATTCTGCCTGAATTAGGCTAGCTGTAAAAATAGCTGAATAATTCAAGTACTTAGTGTCATCACTGGTTCTTTTTTTTCCCCCCAAAGGATCTTCTGATCGATTGTTTGTGTACAAGTTTCCAAAACAAAGGAAGTGAGTGTCATTTTTAAAGAGAGTCATGAATTGGGGCACCTCAGTGGCTCAGTTGGTTAAGCGACTGCTTTCTGCTCAGGTCATGATCCTGGAAACCCAGGATCGAGCCCCACATTGGCTCCCTGCTCGGTGGGAAGCCTGCTTCTCCCTCTCTCAGTCTCTCTGCTTGTGTTCCCTCTGTCGTTGTGTTTCTCTATGTCAAATAAATAAATAAAATCTTAAAAAAAAAAAAAAAAGAGAGTCATGAACTGAAGTGCTATTAGAACCAGTGAAACAGACACTGAAAATTACTAAGATACTCACATTTGTGGATATCGTGGACTTTCTGTTTTTCGTTTACAGAGCCCATAAGTATGTTGTAAGTGAAAACAACCACATCAGTCTTCGCAAAGAACAAAGATTGTTAAGACTGCTAGCAATATGAGGCAATAAATAAATGCTTAACTGAGTCATGAGTAAAGTTGAAAGTGTTAATGTCCATTGCTCCTTTGGTTAGAGTCTACTGTTTCCCCACTGAGATGGAACGGAGAGGTGGTGTGAATGAAGGAAGCAAAAGGCTCACAGGTTATGAGGATGATACTTACTGAGATGCTCAGGTCTTTAACTCAGAATTCTTGGACACCTCTTGGAAATTAGAACTGAATCTTAATTTGTGATGCCAAATTATAATGATTAAGGTCATTCTTCAGCTAAGGTAGGAAAACAGAACGTGGAGACAAAGGCAGATAGGATATTGGCACCTTTCATACTCTGGTTTGAAAGGATTGTTAGTGTCCTTTCTTGGCTAAACTGAGGCGTGAATAAATACGATAGCAATGACAACCGCACTCCTTGCTTCTATTTTTTTCAGTTACTGTCTGTTCCTGTAGCTTCAGTCAAGGAATGGGTTCCCACACTTCCATTCCGATTAACAGCACGGTCTTGGTGAATTGTGGATAGAGGTGGAAGACTGTGTCCTACTTAGATTCAGCCATCCGTGCTTTTTGGGTGACTTCACGCTGAGCCCTCAAAATATGACTTAGAGAATGCCAAATAAACATCCTGGAAACTGGTAATGACCTTCTGAGAGATTCTGATAGGTTGAGTGTTCACAACGATCACTAGTAGAGTGACTTAATTTTTCAGAAAACAATTCCTGAAACAAGTGTATAAAAAATAACTGTGAAGGCAGTGGAGGTACTTGAAATGTATAAAGGGAGAAGCTGGGAGGAGTGTGGTTCCCAGGGAACCACTGTGTATCAGGTTGGGGTGGGGATGTGACTAGGGTGGAGGTCTGGGGGAAGGGTGGGGGCTGGGAGGTGTAAGAAAGCATGGTGGCAGGACTGAAGACGAGTGCTAGGGATGGCAAGTGGACTCTTATGTCTGGCACCATGATTTCCTCTTAGATTAACTAGAAACGAAGTTGATTTTCGAGTGAGACATCTACTTTCCTATTATTCCCTATAGGAGTTTCTGATACAGTGACTTGCAGCAAGGACAGTCACCAGATCTCTGAGGGTCACATTATTTATGAGATGATAATTTTGCTGTTCAACTCCCTAGAATTTGCCCCTTTCCACACTAAAAGCCTCTGTATGTTCTTAATGAAATAAATCTGGGTAAGAGCCCTTACTAAAAATCTGACTAGAAATAGTGAATTTAGGGGGCACCTGGGTGACTCAGTTGGTTAAGCGACTGCCTTCGGCTCAGGTCATGATCCTGGAGACCCAGGATCGAGCCCCGCATCAGGCTCCCTGCTCGGCGGGAAGCCTGCTTCTCCCTCTCTCACTCCCCCGCTTGTGTTCCCTTTCTGGCTGTGTTTCTCTCTGTCAAATAAATAAATAAAATATTAAAAAAAAAAAAAGAAATAGTGAATTTAAAAGATATATAAGGAGGGCACCTGGGTGGCTCAGTCATTATGTCTGCCTTCGGCTCAGGTCATGATCCTGGAGTCCTGGGATTGAGTCCTGTATCAGGCTCCCTGCTCAGCAGGAAGCCTGCTTCTCCCCTCTCTTACTCCCCCTGCTTGTGTTTCCTCTCTAGCTGTTTTTCTGTCAGAAAATAAATAAAATCTTAAAAAAAAAGAAAAAGATATGGAAGAGTAGGAACTAGAAATGGATTCTTTTAGCCCCCACAGATTCTTGAAAACATGAGTTCATTCACATCTTTGACTTTATCAACTCCTGGATTTACTTTGCCAATTACCAACCTTCCTGCTATTTAAAATAACTCATTCTTGGGGCGTGTGGGTGGCTTAGGTTGGTTAAGCATCCGACTCTTGATTTCAGCTCACATCATAATCTCAGGGTTGTGAGATCAAGCCCTTCGTTGGGCTCTGCACTCAGTGGGGAGTCTGCTTGAGATTCTCTCTCTCTCCCTCTGCCCCCAGTGTTGTAGGTATGCCCAAATATTGTGGAAGATGTTTTCTTTTACAACTTTGCCACGTTGGGAGAAAAAACAGTTTGAGTTTACAAATCCCTGTCTTCTCCCATCATCAAAGTTCTTTTTGGAGTGACTAAGTCATGCAGGTTCTGGTTTATTGGGTGATGTAGGGTGAAATTGCTTAAGCTTTTGAGATTTACTACTTTTCACTAATCAGCAACAGTGGGAAATCACTTAATTTCTCATTGGGTGATAGGAAAATAAGATGGTTATTCCTTATCCCCCTCCGCAGGTCTGTTCTCTGCCCTCTCTTGGGTGAGCAGTGGTACTGACTGTGTCCTCCAGGAGTCTACTTGGATTGGCCAGTGGGGGATTTGAGAGCTGAGGGTGGGAGGAAAAGGGTAGCAGACATCCTGACCCTGCACCCTCCGGCTTCTCTGCTGCCTTTTTACCATGTGCCTCTGGGGAACCACTGCCTGGTGGGCACTCTTCCAGGACTTTGGGGGCACACTTTTTTCCCTTGTGGTGTCTTCACATGGCTTTCTGCCTGGACAGCCCTTGTTGGTTCCCTCATCCTCCCCACATCTTGGTAAGTAATAGTTGTTCACATGTGAGACAACATTGATTGAAAGCTGTGTCACCATTTTAATATGAGGAAACATAGTATGTTAAATGTACCTGATTAGAAGATATATCTTGATTTCCTATATATAAAAGTTTGAAAAAAATCCTTAGAGTTAAAGGAAATTTATTAAACTGTTATTGTTCCTTGTTTTGTTTTGTTCTTTTGTTTTTAAAAATATTTTTGAGAAAGAGAAAAAGAGTGCCTGAGCTTGGACAAGCACAGGGAGGGAGAAGGAGGCTCCCCACTGAGCAGGGAGCTCATCGTGGGGCTTGATCCCAGGACCCTGAGATCATGACCAAAGGCAGAGGCAGATTCTACCCATGCACCTCACCCAGGCCCCCCAGTTTTTTTTCATTATACTAATGATATTGTAATATATATCTTCGTATCCGAATTTGCCCGTATTCCAGGTTAGGTCCAGAGAAGCAAGTTATGGACATTTTTTGGGAACTCTTTCTTTTGGCCAGATGACTTTGTCAGGGATGGGACCTTTTGAGATTGCCACCAGGAATGTGTTACATCTTGTTTCTGCATCCATGTCAGTATTGTGTTGAGTTTTCCAAAAAATCGTTCTTAATTTGATAGGTCAAAGAGATTATTTTAATTTGGCAGGAAGTGAACATTTTCTTTATTATTGTATTTTTTTCCCTACTTGAGAAAATCCCCTTTGCCTACTTATTTATTGGGCCTCATTGTTTTTCTTATGCATAAGCCCTTTGTATAATAGGTCAGAGGTCAGCTAAATTTTTCTGTGAAGGACCAGATAGAAATGACTTTAGGCTCTGTGAGCCAGGCAATTTCTGTCCCAACTACAGTCCTGCCACTGTAGACCGAAAGCCGCCTCAGACAATAGGGAAATGAGTGTGGCTGTTTTCTAATATGGCCCCTGAAATGTGAATTTCATACAGTTTTTGCATGTCTTGAAATAATCTTACTCTTGACTTTTTTTCTACCATTTAAAAATGTAAAAACCATTCTTAGCCCATGGGTTGTGCAGAAATGGGTAGCAGGCGGGATTTGGCTTGTGGGTCATAGTGTGCCGACTCCTATAATAGAGAAGACACTTAAGTTTTGACTAATCGTCCCACTTCACCTTTTTACTTTATATATTTATTTACTTAGAGGAGGAGGGAGGGGAAGAGGAAGAAGGAGAGAGAGAATCTTAAGCTGGCTCCACTCCTGGGGCCCGAACCAGGCAGCAAGTGGCTCATTCTGAAGATCCTGAGATCATTGACTTGAGCCGAAATCAAGAGTTGGGTGCTTAACCAGCTGAGCCATTCAGGCGACCCTAGAAGCAGCATTTTAGATTTACAGAAGTTTAATCTTCCTACATAAAAAAACTTAAATTTCAATTATTTTTGTCATTATTTTGAAAGAATGTCCTTGCTCAAGATTGAGTCCAAAAACACACCAGTTGACTTAGCTTTGGAAACTTACTTTTTAGAGAACTAAATTTTATTCATCTGGAATTTATTTTGGTGTAAAGTTGGATTTGAAGGTGAAAAAAAAATTTTTTTCATGTGGCAAACCACTGAGGATCATTTTTGAATAATCCCAGTTAGTATTGGGTTCCCAGCTATGCTTTGGGGGATTTCCATCCCAGCCTTGCTCCATGATAATGCCGCCACTTTTCACTTCTGTGCAAGAAGTATGGCACCAAACTATTACATCAGTTCCACTTCTTTTTAGCTTGTCTGTTTCCATTTCAGCTTTATAGGATAGACGGTTGGAACTTTTGTAGGCAGAGTAGATACATGTGGAAGTAGTTCTGTAAAAAAAAGTTTTATTGTATGTGTGCATATATTTTTAACGAAGAATGACAACCTGATCTCCTACATTAAGAGAGAAATATGCAGTTCAGTTAATCATTTATATTACAAACATTATCTCTTGTTTTTGGCCTTTGGAAAATAATCTATTTTATTTTTTATTTATTTTTAAAGATTTTATTTATTTGACAGAATGACAGCGAGAGAGGGAACACAAGCAGGGGGAGAGGGAGGAGAAGCAGGCTTCTCAGGACCCTGGGATCATGATCTGAGCTGAAGGCAGGCCCCCCAAATAATGTACTTTAAATCTTTTATCCATCCATCCATCCATCTTACCTATCCATCCAACCATCTGTCCATCTAGCTATCGATCATAGGTTACCCTGTAAAGTTTGGTAGGAATTATCTATTTAGTCATATTTATAGATGTGCTGAAGTGACTCAAACTATAATTTGAGGATGAGCAAACACCTGTTGTACAGAGATTTACAAAACTAAAGATGCAGGAGTGGTTTGCTTACTCCTCCCTGGCCTATTCCCAGTTCCGTTGACTTTGAAGAATAGATACAATGCTTTTATTAGAGCAACAAGCTAGTCCCCCCTGAACTAGAATGTTGTTAGAGTGTCAGTGATGAATTTGACTTTAACTTATTTTCCCAGAAAACTGTACTTTTCCCAAAATCCGTTAAAATTTCTAATTATTTGGTTCAACGAGGGAAAACTCCGCTGGAGAACCCCTCCTCCGATGAGCCTATATTTGCAGTTAGAATGTTCTTTCCGGCTCAGGAATGTCTGTATGTCCAAGCAGGGTTGCCATGGTGCTGTTGGACATGAGGTGGCAAAGCCCACACCAGGGTCAGTGATGAGTAGTGCTTGGGGTACAGATTATGGGAAGTACTACTCGCCAAGAAGTTTCAGGCAACGAGGAAGAGCTCCATTCCAAGGTGCCTTGGATTTAAGTGAGATTCATTGCTTGATTATGCCCCAGACGGCCTATTAGCTCTGCTTAGGAAACTGGTTCCAATTTTGTGTCTCTGCACAGGTCCTCAAGTACCATCTGGACCAGTCTGTTAAAAGTTGAAATAGATGTGATCTTTTGATTTGAAATTTGAAACCTGTGTTTGTGTATAAGGTGGACTACAGTGATTTACTTAGAATTTTTGTCCAACATCCCCCACTCTGTATGAAATTGGAGAAAAGTAGGAATGAGTAAAAAATCAACAGGTTTGGATGAATGAGAGGGCAATGTGGAGCTCTCCCTGAATTCCTGTTTATAAGCCAAATTTATTTTTATAAGCCTTTAACAGAAGACAGTGTGTTCTTCTTTGGATAATTTGCCCAGGATTTGTCCTCCTCTTTCAATTATGCTTCAACCAGATACCCAACTGTGAGATGAATAGGAAAAATGAATTTGGGAAGTAAAAGAAAAAAAAAACAAACTTAGTTTTTCTTGACATGAAAGCAAAATAGTCATGTGGACTCTTTTTTTTTTTTTTTTTTAAATAATTCTTATGAGCTGTTGTCTTTCAACAGAGTCAGAAAGTTGTTTAAGCATATTTGTCATTATAGAGAGTCAGTGGGATTCTGCTGTCTTTAATGTGGTTCTTTAAACGTAAGCCCTGGTGTTTAATCGGGGCACTGCTGCAGAAATGAACCACGCCTGCATTTCTCCCTCTCTCTCATTTTGTTCAGTGCCTTAGATCCAGACTAAGCATCGGAACAGCCATTGCTAAGTATTTCCACGACGGAAAACTAGAAGCCCTTGGCTGCACGGAGTTCTGATTTTCATGGGAGAGAATTAATTTTTCCTCTTTCTGCTTTAGAAGTCATATACTATATATTTGTTGTTTGGCCTGAAGTGGCTTGAAAAGCCCAACAGGAATGAGTCTTCTACTCAATTTAGAGAAAGGAATCACAATTTCTTGATTTTACACTGTGAACAGTATGGTCATTGACTGTATCATTGTGTCAGTGCTTGTCAAATCCAGAGTGAAATCCAAAGCTGCTGCTTAGCTAACCTCTATGGCCCTGGTAATTAATTTCTCCACATCCTCCTTATTCCTGAAGATAACATGTAACCAAGGGTTCTGCAGTAGTGAATCCTCCTGTGGGCAAATTTCTCTATTGCAGAATTTAGATACTGTCCTACCCCTCCCCCCTGGCCTCAATTAAAAGGTGTGTTTGTACTTAAGCTTGAATGTTCTTGTGTCATCAACAGTTTCTCAGACCCTTTGCAAGTATAAAGTGAGGTTTAAAATAGCTGGGGAGGAAAAAGCGAATAAAATAACTAGGGAAGGGTGCCAGGCGGGCTCAGGCAGTAGAGCCTGTAACTCTTGATCTCACGGTTTTCAGTTCCAGTTGCATGTTGGATGTATTAAAAAAAAAAAATCTAGGGCACCTGGGTGGCTCAGTGGGTTAAGCCTCAGCCTTCGGCTCAGGTCATGATCTGAGAGTCCTGGGATCCAGGGAGCCTGTTTCCTCCTCTCTCTCTGCCTGCCTCTCTGCCTACTTGTGATCTCTCTCTCTGTCCAATAAATAAATAAGTAATCTTAAATTAAAAAAAAATGGCTTTTTAATTAAAAAAATAAAATAAAATCTTTGCAAATAAATAAAATAGCTGGGAAGTTACTTTTGTGTTCTTTCTTAAATTTATTCTCATGTGACATTTCTGCTTGTCAGAGCAACAGTTGTTCAAAGAGCATTACCTAGATTGCAGCATTTTAAGACTCGCCCCCCCCCTCCCATGATTATTTCTGAAGCTCTCTGAATGCGTGTTTTGCTTAAGGAATCGTAAGACCATGGAGGTGAAATGCACTTGGCTTGTCGTTTAGTATTCCATGAATTTATAGACTAAATATATTATTCTTTCTGTGGCTCATCTAGAAGATGTCATCTTTTAAAATTGTAATTAGCGCTGCTGTAAAATTGGCAGATAGAGGATGATATGTTAAGGCTATGTATGTTTTGGATTTCAAAATCCTGCTTAAAATCGTTGCTTTACGGTTTTAAAATCATTGTTTTGGATTTCAAAATCCTGCCGGAATCATTGCTTTACTTAAAGATGTTCGAGTTGACCTAATCCTCCCTCACCTGGGATATGCAGGAAGAAAAATTGAGAATATAGTTTTAAAATTAATAAATTACAACTGGAAGAACTTGGTAACTGGGTTTGAAGATTTTTTTTTTTTTTTTTATTTAAATCAAAAGGACAGATGGCTCACCTGGATCATTTGCAAGGAAACCAGATGGGCAGAATGTAGGGGGAGATTTAGGGAACTAGTCTGGGTAATTGGGCTCCTTTTTCTTTCACAGAGGCACTTAAAATAATTTGGGTTTTTGCCTGTCAGAATTACCTGCTGGAATGTACATGAATTTTCCAGAATAAACATCAAAAGGGAGTTGTTTAGTTTTCCAGTATGACATAAGAAAATAAATAAACTGAGACCCTGGGGAAAGTGGTAGAGCACTTCCAGGCTGCGACCCTCAGCTTCTAGCCTGGCATGCCCTGCAACTTACAGTTTCCCTTGCCCTGTTTCTCCCTTGCCTCCTTCTGTTACTCCCTTCCATTTATCAGCAGAAAGTCTTTGGAGAAAAATACAATATCTGCAAACTTCTGATTCCCATCCTTCTTCCCCGAGGGCTGGCATTGGTAGAAAGCCTCAGCCCATTTGTCCTCTAGCCATGAACTTGCCAGGGGGAGCCTGGTATTTATTCACTGTTGTATCCCAGGGCTATGTGAATGGAGAGAATGCCACATTATAGAGGCCCGTGGGCTGAGCCAAAGGAAAGTGGCATTTGTAGTCAGACTAGTTATCTGACTTTAGACAAAATACTTAATTTCTCTGATCCTTATGGGTAAAATAGAAATAATACATAATTCAAAAAGATGAGAGAACTACAAGTGACATGGGGGGTAGTACTTTATATGTTGTGTGGTGTACATTTCAGATTCTCAAGGGATGCTAATCTCTTTCCTGCTAGGCCTTAATAATTGTCATTTTGGATAGCTAGCTTAACATTCAAGTGGTATTTTTTAAGCAATTAAAATGTAAGACTTTGAGCCCTGAGAGGGATAAAATGTGAATGATAGCTAGTGTTTACGCTGTTTTAAGGAACAGTTTTAAGCTGTGTGCACGTTTTCTCAAGTTCAGTCTTCTCTGTTAGACTGAGACATGCATCATTATTATCCCCAGTTTCCAGATGAAGAAAGAGCGTGGAGAATTAATTTACCTGAGGTCACACAGCAAGTTAGTGGGGGGTTTGGCTGAGGCAAAAAGAGATAAAGTAATGAATATGATACAAGACACAATGCAGCACTTATTCTAAAAAGAGTGAGTCATCAACAAAATGAAAAGGCAGTCTACCAAGGGGGAGAAGATATTTGCAAATCGTATATCTGACAAGGGTTTAATATAAAGAACTCAGTAACAAAAAGAAGAGCAATGCAATTACCTATTGAAGTCTTCTGTTGATTTTTCCCAAAGAAGATCTGGATAGTCAACTGCTACATGAGAAGGTATTCAATATTACTGATCATCAGGAAATGTAAACCGCAATAATACATCTCTTAGAATGGCGAGTATCAAAAAGACAGATAACAGGGTGCCTGGGTGGGTCAGTCAGTTAAGTGTCTGCCTTCAGCTCAGGTCATCATTCCAGGGTCCTGAAATTGGGCCCCGCATCAGGCTCCCTTTTCAGCGAGAGTCTGCTTCTCCCTCTCCCTCTGACTGCCGCTCCCCCTGCTTGTGTGCTCGCTCTCTGTCAAATAAATAAAATCTTTAAAAAAAATAAAATAAAATAAACCAATGTTGGGATGTGGAGAAAAGGAAACCCTCTTTTACTGTTGGTGGAATGTAGATTGGTGCAGTCGCTGTGGAAAACAGTATGGAGGTTCCTCAAAAAACTAAAAATAGAACTACCATATGACCCAGCAATTCTACTTCTGTGTTTTTATCCAAAGAAAGTGAAAACACTAACTGAAAAAGAGACTTGCTTCCCCGCGTTCTCTGCAGCCAGTTCATTACAATAGCCAGAACATGGAAACAACCTAAGCATCCATCAGTGGATGAATGGGTACAGAAGATATGGTGTGTATGTATACACACGTCCATAAGGGAATATTACTCAGCTATAAAAGAAGGAAAGTGTGCCATTTTTGACAACACAGAGGGGGGCATGCTAAGTTGAATAAGACAGGTCGAGAAAGAGAGCTACTATACAATCCTACAGGTGGAATTAAAACAAAACAAAACCTGGGGCGCCTGGGTGGCTCAGAGGGTTAAACCTCTGCCTTTGGCTCAGGTCATGATCTCACAGTAGGTCCTGGGATTGAGTCCCAGCTCTCTGCTCAGCAGGGATCTCTGAGTGTGTGTGATCTCTGTCTGTCAAATAAATAAATAAATAAATAAATGAATAAATAAATAAAATCAATCTTTAAAAAAACCCACAAACACCGAACAGAACCAAGCACATAGATATAGAGAACAGACTGGTGGTTGCCAGAGGTATGGGTGTGGGGAGTGGGGCAAAAAGACCTGAAGGGGAACAAGAAGTACAAACTTCTTGTTTGGTTATAAATAAGTCATGAGGATCTAATGTGTAGCTTTGGTGACTTCAGTTAATACTGTAGGTATTTGGGGGCGCCTGGGTGGCTCAGTTAGTTAAGCAACTGCTTTCAGCCCAGGTCATGATCCCGGAGACCCGGGATTGAGCCCCGCATCGGGCTTCCTGCTTGGCGGGAAGCCTGCTTCTCCCTCTCTCAGTACCTCTGCTTGTGTTCCCTCTCTAGCTGTGTTTCTCTCTGTCAAATAAATAAATAAAATCTTTAAAAAAAAAAAATAGTGTAGGTATTTGAAAGTTGTTAAGAGAGTGAGTCTTAGGCTGCCTGGGTGGCTCAGTGGGTTAAAGCCTCTGCCTTCAGCTCAGGTAACGATCTCAAGGTCCTGGGATGAGGCCCACATTGGGCTCTCTGCTCAGCAGGGAGCCTGCTTCCTCCTTTCTCTCTGTCTGCTTCTCTGCCTTCTTGTGATCTCTCTCTGTCAAATAAATAAATTCTTAAAAAAAAATGAGAGAGTGAATCTTAAAAGTTCTTATCACAAGAAAAATGTTTTGTACCTGTGTGTAAGGAAGGATTTAACTAGACTTATTGTGGTGGTCATTTCACAAAATAAACAAATATTGAATCATTGTGTTATACATGGGAAACTAATATATGTCCGTTCTGTCTTCAAGAAGTGAAAATGACTGATGATTGAGAAAACAAGACCGTTTTTTTCTGGTGTGTGGGAAAGTTAGGAGGAGCATTAGGGAGAATCTGTCATTTCTGGTGCAGACAGAAGGTGTGGGTGTGTGTGGAGAGGTCAGGCTGGAGTCAAGCGGGGGAGAATGTGATGGTCACTGAGGTAGGAAAGCTTGGGAAGTGCCCGGGAGCAGCACACGAGATGGCTTTGTGAAGTGTACTAATACTGAGTGTGTGCTCCCCGATCCCTGAAGCAGCTGAGGGCGGGGGCTTGGGGCAAGGCTGAGGCTGTGGTGTGGCTGGGCTGGGGCTGAATATTGATAGAAGTCCAATCAGAAGCCAGGTGACTGTGCCAGAGAAAGATTGCGGAGTGGAAAGTGGCAGAACACGTGAGAGTGAGGACACGAGGGAGAATGTTCGGAACAGTCGTAAGAGGAGCTAGAAAATTCTGAGCCGATGGTAGTCTCCTCTGTGTCCTTTTAATAGATGCTGGAGGTTCTGGCCGCGGGTGGGGCAACTTAGGAAATGTAATCTTTGGAGACAGGAGCTTCGACAGGTAACTTGGAAGCATTGAATCCCAAATACCAGTGTCAAGTTCTGAATGGAAGAATCTGATTCGTTGTTGGGTGTTTTTGGGAGGTGAGGAGGGGGAATTAGTGACAAAATGAGACTCATGCTCGAGGAAGATCCGTCTGGCATTTGTATAGGGATGGATGAGATTGTTCTAACTCTTTAGGCAGAACATTTAAGTTGGTGCCTTTACATCTGGACGTGGAACTCATGCTTTGTAATTGATTTGCTGGACAATGGGAGATGAGGAAGGGGTAAAAAAAAAATGACAGTGTTTTCTTTTTTTAATTTTTAAAGATTTTATTTATTTATTTGACAGAGAGAGAGATCACAAGTAGGCAGAGAGGCAGGCAGAGAGAGAGAGGAGGAAGCAGGCTCCTTGCTGAGCAGAGAGCACGATGTGGGCCTCGATCCCAGGACCCTGAGATCATGACCTGAACTGAAGGCAGAGGCTTAACTCACTGAGCCACCCAGGCGCCTGACAGTGTTTTTAATAATGTGTTGATTCATTTAATATTTGCATGAATGCTATGTGCTATGTCCTGGCTATGCAGTGCAGAGCAGCTGCGTGTGTGTGGATAGGTGGGGAGGGTGATGTGACATGGAAACAGGCGGCAGTAAGGCATTGGCTCTGAGGTCTTGATGTTGAATTTTGTATTAACAAGTTGAGGTTGAGGTTGGTTACGGCCATTAATCGATTATAAAATTAGTTCTCTTGCGCAGAGGTTGGACATGGCCATGGTTGGACAATGATCAGGAAACAAAGGTCATTTAGAGATGCAAGAGGAGAGGGCAGAAACCAGGACCTTGTGAGAAGACTTCAACTTCCGGAGACAGGGGAAAAGCTGCAAAGGAGATTGAGGAGGAATCAGTATAACTTGCATTTTTTAAAAAAGATTTTATTTATTAGAGCACAAGCAGGGGAGTAGCAGGCGGAGAGAAGCAGACTTCTGCTGAGTAGGGAACCTGATGTGGGGCTTGAATCCAGGACCCTGCGATCATGACCTGAGCCAAAGTCAGATGCTTAATAAACTGAGCCACCCAGGCACCCTAACTTACATCTTTCTACATAGATTTTTTTAAAAAGCCGTTTTCTGGGGCGCCTGGGTGGCTCAGTGGGTTAAAGCCTCTGCCTTTGGCTCGGGTCATGATCTCAGGGTCCTGGGGTCGAGCCCCGCATGGGGCTCTCTGTTCAGTGGGGAGCCTGCTTCCTCCTCTCTCTGCCTACTTGTGATCTCTCTCTGTCAAATAAATAAATGAAATCTTTAAAAAAAAAAAGGCCGTTTTCTTTTTCTTTTTTTAAAATCTTTTTCTGTGTTCCAAGATTCATTGTTTATGCACCACACCCAGTGCTCTCTATGTAGTACGTGCCCTCAGTAACCACCACCAGGCTAACCCATTCCCCAGCCTCCTTCCCTTCCCAACCCTCAGGTTGTTTCTCAGAGTCTAAAGTCTCTCATGCTTCGTCTCCCTTTCCGATTTACCCCAGTTCACATTTCCTTTCCTTCTCCTAATGTCTTCCACGCTACTCCCTATGCTTCACAAGTAAGTGAAACCATATGACAATTGACTTTCTCTGCTTTGCTTATTTCACTCAGTATAATCTCCTCTAGTCCGGTCCATGTTCTACAAAAGTTGGGTATTCATCCTTTCTGATGAAAGTGTAATATTCCATTGTATAAATGGACCACATCTTCTTTACCCATTTGTCTGTTGAAGGGCACCTTGGCTCTTTCCACAGTTTGGCGACTGTGGCCATTGCTACTATGAACTTTGGGGTGCATATGGCCCTTCTTTTCACTACATCTGTATCTTTGGATTCATTTATATGAATACCCAGTCATGCAATTGCCGGGTCATAGGGCAGCTCTATTTTTAGCTTTGTTAAGGAATCTCCACACTGTTTTCCAAAGAGGATGCACAAACTTGCATTTCTACCAACAGTGTAAGAGGGTTCCCCTTTCTCCGCATCCTCTCCAACACTTTTTGTTTCCTGTCCTATTGATTTTGGCCATTCTCACTGGTGTAAGGTGGTATCTCAATGTGGTTTTGATTTGAATTTCCCTGATGGCTAATGACGATGAACATTTTTCCATGTGTCTGTTAGCCAGTTGTATGTCTTCTGCGGAGAAGTATCTGCTCATGTATTCTGCCCGGTTTTTGAAGTGATCATCTCTTTTTGGGTGTTGAGTTTGATTAGTTCTTTATAGATTTTTGGATATAAAAATAAGCCCTTCATCAGTAGTGTCATTTGCAAATATCTTCTCTCATTCTGTGGGTTGCCTCTTTGTTTTGTTGACTGTTTCCTTTGCTGTGCAGAAACTTTTTATTTTGATAAAGTCCCAAAAGTTCATAGTTCATTTTTGCTTTTGTTTACTTTGTTAAAAGGCAGTTTTCAATTTTTTTTTTTTTTTTAGGGCTTTAAAGCAAGGTTTCTTTTTCTTTTTCTTTTTCTTTTTTTTTTTTAAAGATTTTTTTTATTTGACAGAGAGAAACACAGCCAGAGAGGGAACACAAGCAGCAGGAGTGAGAGAGGGAGAAGCAAGCTTCCCACCGAGCAGGGAGCCCAATGTGGGACTCGATCCCCGGGTCTCCGAGATCATGACCTGAGTCGAAGGCAGAGGCTTAACCACTGAGCCACCCACGTGCCCCTAAAGCAAGGTTTCTTAACCTCAGCACTGGCGTGGCATTTTGGACCAGATAACTTTGGTTCTGTGGGGGGCTGTCCTGTGCATTGTAGAATGTTGAGTAGTGTCTCTGGCCTGTACTCACTAGGTGCCAATGGGTAGCCTTGGGTAGCATTCCCTCCATTCCCTCCTCCCACTTGTGACAGTCAAAAATGTCTGCAGACACTGCCCAGTGTGCCCCGGGCTGAGAGGGGTGGGGAGAGGGAAGCCACCTGTAGTTGAGAAGCACTGCATTAGAAGTTCCGATTTTGTCATTGTCTTTCTATTTTTTTAATGTCTGTTCCTCTGAAACCACAGCCAGGGAGGAGTTATGGGATAGACAACGCTAACACAGGCTTGAACCTTTATTTGGCTGCAAGGGTTTTGTGACTCAGTTCCCTATAAAGTTAGATGGGAAAGCATTGGAAGTTGCCCTGGGAAGCAGGTTTCTTACAAGAGGAGGCACAGACCTGCAAGAATGTTTGCTTTCAGCTCTTCAGCAGGCCTGGGCCTGTGCTGTGATCACATGGACATCAGTGAGGAGCGGAGAGGGGATCTTCAGCTTTGGAAGTTTGGGGAACTTATCACTTCCAAAAGGAGTATTATTTCATAGATGTCCTTGTAGAATACTTCAGTGATTTTAGGAAAAAAACATGCATTTAAATGTATCCTGTCAAAGAAACCTAGATATGTGTCCTACTTAAGTTCCCTAAAAGCTCACCTTGAACACCTCCCTCCACCAAGTGAATTGACCTGCCAGGTGGATGTGGTTCGAGCGGTTTCTCTGTAGCCAGCACAGCGCCTTTTCACCCAGAAGATGAGTTCAGTTTAATGGAAATCCTGGCTAGGTGTCATGCTTGAGGAGCTCTTCCCTTTTGATCTTGAAAGAGGTAAGAGAGATGCTGCAAGGCAAAAAGTGTTAGCTTCAGTCTGCTCACAGTATCAAAGACCAAGTTCATGGCTGTGTCAGGAGTGCCCACGTTTTCACGTGAAACCTTTACTTTCAGGTTGCCTGTGGATTTGGGTGTGCTTGTTAGGTCAGCAGAGGGGAGGGTATTGAATCAGGAGGTTCCTCCCCCTCTTTGGAGTTCTCTAGGTGCTCCCATCTTGCCTTTGAACCTCATACTGAGTTCTGACAGGTGCTTGATGAAGCAGTTCCTGTGATCAGTTTGGTCTCCTAAGGTATACACGGGGCTGGAGACCTTGTCAGGAATGAGAAGCACAGAGAAAAAGAGAACCATTTCTAAGTAGTTTCAGTTTTGTGTTTAATGCTCTAGAAGCTGCCGATGCTGAGTTGGTTCTCATTTATAAGTAGTGGTGAAATAAAAGCAAAGAGATGTGAGTGTGTGTGCTCTTACTCAGAGGGCAGGCCTTAGCAGTGTAGGCAAATTTCCCTTAATTCTTCTTTCTTGAAGATTTTATTTATTTATTTGAGAGGGAGAAGGAAAAGCAGGGCTCAGGTCTCGATCCCAGGACCCTGAGATCATAGCCTGAGCCAAAGGCAGACGCTGAACCAACGGAACCACCCAGGTGGCTTTAATTCTAAATGGAGTTTTTGGGGAGCAGTCTGGGGATCCTTTCTGTCTTTGAAAATCACACTTAGTGAACCAATATTGATACATTATTATTCACTTGAAGTCCATACTTTATTTAGAGTTCCTTAGTTTTAACCTCCCTTTTAGGCTTCATTTTGGTTGTGACCGTTTCTTACAATTTCTTTGTTTTTGAGGGCATTGACAGTTTTGAGGAGTGCTGGTCGGATATTTTGTAGAATGGCTCTCAGTTGTGACTTGTGGGATGTTTTTCTTTTGATGACTAGTCTAGGGATATGGGTTTGTGGGAGGAAGGCCTCAGAGGGAAGGTGTTCTCTCATCACACCATGTCAAGTACTGTTAAATGAGTTGTCCCTGTGGATGCTGACTTTGCTCAGCTTCCTTAGACAGTGTTTGCTGGGTTTCTCAGCGGTGAACTCCCCCTCTGCGTCACACCCCCTCCCATTGCCCCCTTGCATACCGCACTCTGAGGAAGGGAGTCAGTGTGCGATTCAGCACAGCTAAGGACGGGGTGGGGGGGGTTCAACTCCATTGCCTTGAGGATGGATATCGGCGTAAGTTATTTGGAGTTCTTCTGTGCGGAAGGCTTGTCTCTTCCCCTCTCTTTACTGAGGAGTTTCTTTAAATCAGTATGGACTCATTGGATACTTGTTTTATTCTTTTGGTTATAATCCAACACAATTCTGTTTGTTGTTCAGATTGTTTCCGTTTTGGCCCCTGAAAGCTCTTCAGTTGGCTCCTGAGTCCTTTTAGCATATTCTCTTCATTCTGTTTATTTGTCTTATGGAAGCTCTTCCTTACTTTCCAGCACTGCTGGTTCCCCTTTGACTTCTTGTCTTAGTGATGCCTTCTGCTCAGCGTGTTGTAGTGACAGGTCGCAGCTAATGTTTTGGTCTCTCGGTTGAACCATTTCCCCTTACCTTGTGACTCTGTTTTCTCTAAAACAAGTATTCCACAAGTCTTCAGCTAATAAAATTGCAAAACTCAGATAAACTAAAACAAATTCAGTCAAATTTAAAAAGCTGCTTTACAGCAAAGGGAAACCAACATACTTACTGAATGGGAGATGTTCGCGTTATATATGATAAGGGTTACTATTCAACAAATACAAAAAACTCCTACAGCTCAATACCTAAAGCCCCCAAATCCAGTTAAAAAATGGGCGGAGGACTTGAATAGACATTTTTTTTTTTTGCCCCGAAGAAGACATATAGAGGGCCAAGTAGACACATGAAAATGTGCTCAGCATCACTCATCAGGGAAATCCAAATCAAAAGCCCAGTGAGATAAGACTTCATACTTGTAAGAATGGCTAGTATGAAAAAGACAAGAATTACCAAGTATTGTTGAGGATGTGGAGAGAAGGGAATGCTCATGCATTGTTGGTGGGAGTGTAAAGTCATATAGCGAAATGGAAAAGAGTATGGAGATTTTTTTAAAAAAATTAAAAATAGAAATACCATATGACCCAGTAAATCCACTTCTGGGCATTTACACAAGGGAAGCAAAAACATTGATTTGAAAAGATACATGTACCCCTCCTACCTTTATTGCGGCATTACTTAAAATAGCCAAGATATGGGTGCAAATGTCCATAAATAAAAAAGAAGTGATAGATATTTACACAGTGGAAAATGACTCTGCCATAAAAGATGAGGTCTTGTCAGTTGTGACGTGGATGGACCTACGGGATATTACGCTAAGTGAAGTCAGACAGAAAAAGGCAAATATTGGGGTGCCTGGGTGGCTCAGTTGGTTAAGCGACTGCCTTCAGCTCAGGTCATGATCCTGGAGACCCGGGATCAAGTCCCACATCGGGCTCCCTGCTCAGCGGGAAGCCTGCTTCTCCCTCTCTCACTCCCTTTGCTTGTGTTCCCTCTCTGGCTGTGTTTCTCTCTGTCAAGTAAATAAATAAAATATTTAAAAAAAAGAAAAGAAAAAGGCAAATATCATATGATTTCACCTACATGCAGAATCTAAAGAACAAAATGAACAAACAGACTTAAAAATGCAAAGAACAAACTGGCGGTTGCCAGGGGGAGGGCAGTGGAGGAGAGGCAAAATAGGCGAAGGGGTTTAAGTACAAACTTCCAGTTGTAAGTCAGTCATGAGGATGAAGAGTACAGCATGGGGAATATGGTCAATAATATTGTAATGATTTTGGTGGCATGTGGTAACTATACTTGTGGTAAGCATTTCATAATCTATGTAATTGTTGAATCACTATGTTGTACACCTAGAATTTACTATATGTCTACTATACTTCAGTTCCAAAATGTAAAAGAAACTTGGGACTTAGGCATATTTGTGCTTTTTGACACCCAAGCAAATCTTTAGATTTCCATCTCTGGGTCTTCCTGCAGCTTCTCTCCATGTTTATTGAATGAGCCCCAGAGCTCTTTCAGCGAATGTGACTCCCACACTGTGTTTCGTCTGTTGTTTGACCACTGTATTGTTTCTCCTTCACTAAGCTGGTTCTTGCCTGCATAAGCATGGTGGGGTTTAAAAACTAATTTTCTTGTGTCTCCTCATCACTACATAACTGACATTTATGGAGAAGCAAATAATGGAGAAAGTGGACACCAAACCGAGTCTCAATACAAAAACAATGAGGGAATGTAAATAAGCTTTCTGGATAGTGCCTTTTCTTTCTCCGTCTTACCTGAACCCTCGAAGGGATCCCCTTTCCTTGTAATCCAGGCCTTGTGTCCTAGGAGTGCAGTGATGGGTTAACGAATGAGAGAACGTGTGCTGGGAAGCACACGGGATTCTGAGGGAGGGAGGCGTTCAGTAGCATTGTCTTTTGGGTAATTCCCCTGTGAGGATTCCTGGACTCTAAACGCTGCGCATGTGGGGGCATCAGACACAGCGGAGGTGGACCAGGACGCCTTACTGGCATCGTTAAATCCAGTGGGGGTTTGTGTGGGGAGCCGCTGTCCTAGACGCGGCCCAGGAATAGATTTGTATTTTTTATGTGTTTGTAAAGAAATCTCTGCCTCCTGTACATGTTAAGACTTTTTTTTTTTTTTTTTTTCTTTTTTTGAGGAGAGGGAAAGGTGGTGGTCAGATGTGATGTTTTGCAACCTATGTTCCAAACTAGAGTGAGGTGGAGAGCATTCATGTTGATGTTTCTCTAAAAGGTGAGTTTGGGGAGGTCACGATGAGCGGGGCCCCTTGGTGTGACGGCCCCCAGAGTGCTGACTGCTGGCAGCCCCTGCTCTTCTTCTTCCTCCTGCATTCTTTAAACCTGTCAGGGGTCCTCGCTGCTCTTGGTTCATTTTTCCTGCCTCTGAAGGGAATGCTGGGTGGAGGGCTCATTTCTCTGCTGGCATGTTGAGGAGAAAATGTCTGCCTGGGGACCGGTGAGGAGGAAACAGCCGGTGGTCTGGCTGGGATTGAGAAGTTGCTTTGTGAAACACAGCATCTGCTTGCACATGTGGACTCCAAGGTTCTAGAAATAAGTTCTTACACTTCACCCCCACCCATGAGGCTGGCCCTTTCTATTTAATAGAAGGCTGGATTAAGAAGTGCTTTGGAAGGAAAGATCTTTCTGATATTCAAGGAATCCCCCTTTCTGTTTTTTCTTCTGGAGCAGGTTTTTCTCCCATCTTCTCTCTAGGAAGCTGATCTGGTTCCTGTCCCCTCATTGACCAAGTACCTAGAATGTTAACAGAATGACTCATGTTCCCAACATCCTGTCCTTGTTCTAGAGAAAGGGGGCTGTTTGCCTTTGGAAAACACAAAGCTTACCTCTTTGGAAAAACCCCAAAGCAAGCATTGCTTTGGCACAATTTTCCTTAAATGACGTCTTGCATTTTTTTTCTTGTGACTTTTTTTTTTTTTTTTAAACACTAAGGTGTTGGGTTTTTCTGTGTGTACTGTGTGTGCCAAGTGATGGAGAATTCAAGTGCTCTGGACATGGGAAAGGACTGACCGTCTGTTCCAACTCCCTTTTCATGGTTCTAGAGACAGAGACCTAGGTGAAGTAAAGTGGTTTGAGATTGAAAACCTGGTCAGTGGTAATCAGGACTAACTATTAAGTGAGAACTACTATGTGAGTCTCCTGCTTCCTGGTTCTGGGCCCTGACTTTGTGGTCTGTGGTGGGATTTTGAACATCTCATTTGCCTAATTAGAAGTTCTATCCCTGTAGCACGATCGTGACGTCAGTGGGTATTTGCAAGTGCAGGGAGCCTAGTAAAACAGTTAAGAGTGTGTGACCTCATATATACATTGTTCCGCAGAAGCTGGAAGGATAGAGAACGGTGACAATTGTCCTGAGACCTAGGACATTCTGTCATATTTTAGCCTCTGGACAGATTTTGGGCAAGTCTTCTCTCTCAGAACTTAACTCAGAAGGGGGCTGGATTTGACTCTGTCTTTTGTCTCAAGCTCTGAAACTGTGATTCCATGGTTCTCTGAACGTATGTTGTATGTCTTTTCCACAACGAAACAACATCTACAGTGTGGGTAAATCCTTAGGCCTTAATTCCAGTATTCTGGAACATGCGTTTCATGTTATTTATGGAATATTGGTTTTTTTTTCTCATCAAAGAGGGAACTACTCAGTTCCTAAAGTTACCTGCTGTGTTGGTTAGCATTCTGTGAGGGGAGGTGTAGTCAGGTCAAAGTCGGTGTTAGGGCAGGGAGAAGAACCATGGGAGAGGAGGAAAGCAATTAGTGTGTGGGAGTTATGGACCCACCATGTAGCCTCAGCTTTCTGGTGTCTTCAGGGCTGTGCTTAAACTTTGGATGGTGCCATAAAGACAATAGTTTCAGTTCCTTCCGGAGTCCCCACTGTCTGCTTTTAGATTCTGACTTTCATCATGGTAGTAGAATCTTGATCTGAATGGTGTTAGTGAATCACTGTTATGGCCTTTGTTCTCTCCATCTTATGGATGAGAAATTTGAGTCCTAGAGAACCTAGGTAATTTGCCTCCACTCCTACAGCTGGTGTAGACCTCTCAAACCCAGGTCTTTCTGACAGGGTTCATGCTTTAGCCCCTTCCAGATGCTGCCTGCCCCATTTTACATGAATCTTGTGTTCTTTACCTAATTTTCTGACTGATTAGAAGTTCACCATTTTCTGTTTTGCACTCAACTCTTTAGTGCCTGGCATACAACCATCGCAAAAACATTTTTATTAATGATTTAAAGGTAGAGGATGTGATGAACTGAAAGAAAAAGAAAAAGCCCAACTCGTTGCTGAGTCACTTAGACCTACACTAGCTCTGTCATTTTGTAACCTTGGGCCACAAAGTAACTTCTCCAAGCATCCATTTATTTCTTCCCCTGAGTGAGGAAACTGTTATTTGCTGCACTGTTGGGCTGTTGTGACATGAGAAACAGAGGACTTCAAACTTGTGACCTAGTGCTTAGCACTTGATAGGTAATTAGTAAATGGTTGCCATTACAGTTATGTTGAGGAAAACCCGAAAGGTTTTTTTTGACTTTATTGGCTTTTATTTTTTTTCCTCTCCATCTAAGGACAGAACTTGTCATTTCCACCAACCGTCTTCTGCCCTCAGGGAGTTCTCGGTAATAGGACAAACATGTATCCATGGAGTATGAGGGTTGAGTGTTATCAGATACCGGTTCCTTTGGTGCCTCTTATCCCCACAGTCATTGGGGAAAAACTGCCACAGCCGGAGGCACTGTGGAGGGTGGACCCCAGTCCTCCTCCCAGGGCCCCCGTTTCAGGGAGCTAGATGGAAATTTCTTCTTTCTACCCCTCCCCTCCCCTCCCTTCCCTTCTTCTCCCTTGCCTCCCTTTCCTTCTTTTCTTTCTTTCAAGATTTTCTTTATTTGACAGAGAGAAACACAGCTAGAGAGGGAACACAAGCAAGGAGAGTGAGAGAGGGAGAAGCAGGCTTCCCGCCGAGTCGGGAGGCCCATGCGGGGCTCGATCCCCGGAAATCCGGGATCGTGACCTGAGCTGAAGGCAGATGCTTAATGACTGAGCCACTCAGGCATTCCTGGGTGGAAATTTCATGTGACCAATCTCTTTTCTTCAAGCGTCCTCACCCTGTTCATCCGTCCCAACGCACTGGGAAAGTCCCTAGCCCTTTACTTCTGCTGAATGGTGGCCCAGCAGCCAGATGTAGCCTGTGCACTAAATGCAAAAGAACCTGATTCTGCCTTTGCTTTTTGGTATTTGGAATTTTATCTGCCACATTCAGTGCCTTGGGGATTAGCTCTTTTGTCGATTTCATCTAAGAAACAAACCACTTTCTCTTCCCTTTCCTTTAGCTTCCTGGGAGAAATGGATTTTCTAGGCAGAGAGGATTGATCCCAGTGATAGGAAATAAGACAGTCACCCATGTAATACCTGGAACACCCCAGATACTCGGTTGATGAAAGAAACCATAGGGGGCTGTAGTCCTTGTAGCTCTGTGAACATGTTCAGTATTTTGGGGGGGACTGAGGGATCTGTTTATAAAGGAAGAGAGTTAGGTTCAGTAACTTGGGTTGGAAAACTGTTCTATTTCTGAATGACACCTGAGGATGGGAGGGTGCCAGGGAGTAAGGGTTGCCCAAGTGGATTAGTGTAGCTCTCCACTTAGAATAAGGTCCATATTTGAAAATTACCAGCCTTAAATTAGCTACTGCTTGTAGAATGATCAATACATATTGCATAGTTGTGATTGGTCAGAATACATAGCACTTAGGTCTTTCTATCATTATAGAGCTTTAAAAAAAAGCATTTTAAACAGTGAATCTGCCTTGTATCCATCATAACCTAATTTTCTCTTCCATGTCTTTGTTTTGTTCTTTATTTTTTTGGTTGAGTGAGTAAGCCAAACTGGTTTATAACACATCTGTGAATTTCAAGTCTCTCAGGAGTGAGAGTGGAAAGACAGTATCTGGACCTTCACGTTTGCCGGTAAATTGCTGGCTTAGCATTCTTCTCCTATTTGTTTTTCCCAGGCTGGAGACTCTACTAATCAGAAATCAGATGAAATTCAACAGTTATGAGTTTGGTGTGTTTTCCTTGATTCTGACCACCAGACCTGGTGAAATGCTTGCTGTGCATTGATTTCTAAAGCCAATCCTTAGCAGGTACTGGGGGAAAAAAAAAAAAGGAAATTCACCAGTTCAGAGAGAAGAAGGTTTGCAGCTGGTTTCCTAAAGTTTTTCTCAGGCTTTTAAAGTGGTTAGTCCATAGCCATTGATGGAACACTACGAGGTGCATCCTGTCCTTTCTTGCCTCTTTGTTTATATAATGACATACTCAGGTGCTCCAAGGAAATCAAAATACGATTATTCCAAATGATTAACTGTTTTCTGCCCAAATCTGACTGCCATATGTAAGGCTTAAAAATTCACTCTCTCTGGAGGTTTAGGACAATGGCTGCTGGCACAACCAATGATGTTTAAAGGTGATATAATACCACTTACTCATTAGCTCTTTGTATATAGCAATGATTTTTTTTGTTTGTTGCCTTAGCTTGTTTGTTTTGTTTTGTTTTGTTTTGAGTGAGGAGGTAGAGAAGGTAAAATTGTGGCCCTTGTTCGAGACTAAATTTTGGTCCAAGAGTAGTTCTTTAGGAAGCCTAAAGAAGAGGCAAAGAGCAAGGAGTGAGTTTTGCCAACTGTGGGGAAAGTTAAGGGAAGGAGTGCGATGCAGTTGTGGGAAAGGGTGGTGGTGGTGGTGGAGATTTTTCAGTCAGTAGTGTAGGCTTCCTGTTTCATGTGGGGTATAATTGAATGTTAAATGAAGTCGATATCAACGAGGCTGCTCACAGTGACCCTGGGTGTGAGAAGACGTGGTGAAGTCCAGCTCAGCAGTGATGAAGACCTGGTTTATCACGATGCTGCTGCTGATACCATGCTTTATCAAGGGTTTAGCACATGTCAGGCATTTGATTTGCTTTTCCCCATTTAATCATCACCCTGACCATTTTCAGATGGTAGTTGAGAGGAATCAGTAATCTGCCCAGGTTTATCCAGCCATAGGAGGAGATAGGATTTGAAACTGATGTCCCAAGGGAAAACAAAACAAAACACGATATCCTACTACATCCTTAGATGAAGGCAAGGTCATCAAAATAAAGAAGCCTGAAACTAGAGGAATATTTTGGACACAGAAACCACAATGCTTAAAAACAAGTATGTGAACTTGAGGCAAAATGAGAAAGAAAAAGGTGATTTTAAAATCACAGTTCTGGAGAAAAAGCAAGATCATAGTGGTTTGAAGAGTTAACTACGAGGCTCTGTCTTGGGCATGTTTCTGGACTTGTCTTCCTAGAGAACAGTCAGTAACCTTTTATCATGGTTAATTTCATCTCTTGGCTCTCAGAAAACAGCTGTTACTCCAAGTGCTTGCTGTCAACGTGGAACACAGGTTGTGAACACGTTTCTTTAGTGCCAAACTCCTGTCATGCGGCGGGTGTTGACTTCAGCAGCTGACCAGTCCCCGTGGCAGTGGGGCCCAGACTGACACATCACACCTTCACGTCGTCCTCTGATGTAGCCCGTGATAGCACCGGTATCTCTTACTGCAGGAAAGTGATCGTCAGCGATGGACCAAGACCTTCCTTGGGAAGGACGCATTTATTCTAACTTCTCCAGATCAGCCTTTGATCAGAGTTCATACTGGGGGGATCGAGCGCTCTGAAAGGCATTGTGGCAAGGGCCCCGATGTTTGCAGGCCTGACTGAGCCACATGGAGCTGATCAGATTTCTCCCTGACTCCAGAAGAATGCTGACTAAATCTTGAGCTCGGTATTGTGACTTACTTAGTGGATTCTGTCAAGAGGCCCAAGCCTGTTTGACCACTGTCTCTCCCCTGTGCCTCCCCTCCATTTCCCCACCCCATGCCTATCCATGCATGGCTCCTTGAATTCACCACAGATCATTAAATGTTTTTATTCCCTTCATGCCAGCTTGTTTTCTTATTTTACTGGGTGAAAAAGTAAATCTTCCCTAATGAAGGATTTACTTGATTAAAGGAAGACTCCCTCTAGAAGAGAGTATTAATGTTGTGAGCAGTGTGGCCTTATGGCAGCTGGCCGGCTGCCTAGAGGTGTTCTTGTGCCCTTTGCCCCAAATTATTTCTTCCACCTGCTTGCTACAAAAAACCGGTAACTGTTAATTACCTCCGGTTAAAGAATAGCAAGCCATTGCCCCCTAGGTGGTCTCTGGAATGTTAGAGCAATGCTCTTTGAAGGAAACCTTTTCCTTTCCCATCCTCCTCACCCCCAGCAAGTATTTTCTATTAGGAGAAAAACAGCCATCAGCTCCTTTGCATTTCCTTTCCTAAGACAGCCAGATGCCCAGCCCTGAGAACATTAGAGATTGGCAGGTAAGGTTTTGATGAGAGTTGTGAAGAGAGAGCATTTCTGGGAAGGGAAAGTGAAATTATGCGCCCTGAGAACAGCCTGAACAAGTAGACTGCGTTGGTTGTGAGTTTGGCGGTGTGCGTCAGTGAAGTGGTATTTACACACCGTCAGTGGGGAGAGGGGTGTTGGAAGAATGGTGAATGTTTGCTCAAGACAAGAAACACATGACTTCCTTTAAGAATCTACACATTGACCACATTGCCCATTCATTTCATTACCCATACTCTCCTGGAGCGGGAGAGAGGGAGAGAGAGAAAGAGAGCGTGCGAGAGAGCTCTCTCCCTCTTCCTAAGAGACCCTCTTCACAGTTAACCCACTTTGGGTTAGGTAAGTAAGCCAGCAGGATTATGGCTGAGCTCAGGCCCCGGGACTGGTCATGTGCTCACTCTACCAGCTAGGGCTTGGAGCTGTCCCATCCCCCAGCTCCACCACCGTTTCACTCCCATGAAACCTCAGCACATTCCTAGAACACTGAATGGTGCAAGTTACTTCAGTGACTCCGGTGTGACTGAACTCTCAGGTAGCTGAGCACCGAGTGGTACCCTTTTATTTGATGTAATAAAATAACCTTTGTATCTTTTGGAGTTGAACTTTCAGTTGAACATAGAGCTAATTCCCCGATGCACGTTTGAAGAGAGCAGGGGTTTGTGCTGCTTCTAGGGTGTAACTTCTCTGGTCAGGGGAGGTGACCCCAGGATGGTGGCCCAGCAGCTGAGATCATAAAAGCCTCCCAAGTGTTATTTGGAAGTCAGATGTTAGGTCACAGTCATTTGAGGGGACTAATAATCTTAAGATCTTTTACCTACAGCTGAAGTGCTGACTGTTCACTGCCATTTCTGTGACTGTGTTATCACTTATTAAATTCGTTCTTCTTTGTATAACCTGTATGAACAAGGCTGGTTCTTGCTCTTTTGTGTTGTTTTGAGCTCATGGCTCGTGGCATTTGGGGCCTGGTGAAGGTTCTCCTTGTGTGTTGTTTTTATAAGCTAAGCAGGGCACAGAAAGAGCACCAAAAGACATTTCTCCCCCAAGAGTAGGAGGGAAGCGGAGGATAGACAGTTGCAATTTACACACGAATCTCATTGGAGTGCCCTTTAGAGGAGATTATTTCTGATTTTGTCTTTTCAGTCTTTGATCCTGTCCTTCCTTTCCTCCATATTTGTTACATATACATTAGCTTTTTTAAAAACAGAAACAAAAATATGCCAGTATTCTGTTGAATGGATTTTAACTTTTTCCTGGATTAACCTATTTTTAGAGCCTCTATTAATAAGAGACATACATCTTTCTAAAGATAATACAATTCGTATGGTATAGGGGAAAGACAAAGAATTTTTAGTTCCAGTCTGATACATACTCTGTGGCTAGATGGTTAGGTATTCAAAGATTTTTGATGTATCAGGCAGCAGTTTTGGATAGGTATTTCTGATAATTCTATATTGATGAGTATCAAAATAATTCAAAACTTTCATGGAACATTAAGCCTGTCCATTTCCTTCTCTCATTCTTCCTTCTGCCATATCCATTTCCCTTGTCACTTTCTGTCTCATTTCCGTACTTTGTCCTTGCTAATTCAAGTATTGATGTGTTGATCTGTTCTCCTTTTCCTCTTCCTTGTGCCCCTCTGTGTGGAAGGCAAGGATATTGAAGTTGTTTCCATCTTCAGGGAAGGGACAGGAAATAGTCTTTGTCATGGTATTTCTTCATCTCTAGGTATAAAGTGCCTTTGTGCCTACTATGAGACACAAAACACAGCAACCCCTCTGCCTGCCAAAAATGAGAGGGACCTTTTGATAGAGAAGAGTGGAGAAACTTGGATTGACGAAAGCATGAAGTTACCAGAATAGTTCTCCAGCTAATAGCTGTATTAAAGAAAAATTGATTTTTTTTTTTTTTACAAGTGAAGAAACATACCTCTTAAGAAAGTGGTAATAGATGTAAAGTGAAAGGGAAACTTAAATATTCAGTCTCAACCAAGTGATCAAGTGTTTCTGTGGCCATCCTTTGAGCCTTATGATCTTGCTATTATTACAGGTCAAAAATAGTTGAATGTCAGGGATCTCATGGGGTTCAGCTCAGCAAACCTGATGCAGAAATGGAGACCCAGCAGAACTCACCGGCTCCCTGTACCCACCCCCGCAGTTCTGTCCTTGAACTCAGTAAGCAGACAGCTGACACAGAAGTTCATTCGAGTCTTTCTTTTTCCTCCTTCCTTCCTTTCCTTGAAGAATTACAGATATAAAGGACTAAAGGATGTCTTTGTAGGAGAGGCTGTCAGGAAGTCAAAGTGACTGAGATTTTGTGGGGGTAAGCCACAGAGCAGGAGCTAGGACAATAATTACACCTACATTTAAGGACAAGGATACAATGGAGCCAGCCTCTGTAGAAATGAGTGTGTTTAGTCATTGGTCATTTTGTTTGATTGTCTGAGCCAAATCTTCTTGTCCTTGAGGAGCACGGATTGTGCTATTTTTCCTTGCATTCCTGACATGCTTAAACAAGGCTGCTCCAATCTACTGTAGTTGACTGATGCGGGGAGCGTTTGCTGCACCTAACAATAGCCCTTCTCCATGAAACCCTCCATTGATACTTTTAGAACTCATTACTGCTAACCAAACAGTAGTGGTTTTATTGCTGTACCAATGGAGCCTGGTACTTGGAGTCTGGGACTTTTGGGGGGAGGGGTTGAGCGTAGGCCAAGGAATGTGGCCAGGAAAAAAGGACCCCTTTCCATGATTCGTGGTGTCCCCCCGGCTTGCAGTAACACAATCTGATAATCTAGATACAATGCAGGGTTTAATATGCATATGCAAGGATGCACTAAATGAATTATTCCTAGCAGGGAGGCACAAGGGCTCTCTCAGTAAAGAAGCAGCATGACAGCAGAGTTTTCTGTGTCCTTTCCAATAAAGTGATTTGCTTTCTTAACAGTGCATGTAGGCAGACAAATGAGTTGTGAAAGCTAGAGATACTGATGCACATAGGGTTGTGCTCAACTTGGCAGGCTCCTCGTTGTGGGCACCAGGACAGGCCCAAGTGACAGCTTTTATCCGCTTGCATATTTTTGGTAATGCCCTTGCTTCCCACCTTCTCTTGTTTTTAACTGTTACTTTAATACGAGTGGTTGATTCATGTACCTTTCATGTTGTACCATTTGTTTTCTATTCGACCTACCTGTTTTATGTTCTTTTCTCTCCTTGACCCCTTTTGGGTTAAGCAAAAAGTTGTTGGTTTATTTTTCCTATTTATTGACTTGTTAATTCTTTCCCCTTTTTTTTTTCATGGTTATCTCAAGGACTATAGGATGCATCCCTGACTGATTACAGTCTAATACAGACTCTTCTATCTCTTTGTTTTTGTACTGCTTGTATTTGGGAAAGTTCATGGTTCTCGATGAACCTAACTGGCAGTGGAATGATTTTGTTCTTCTTTCCTGCCACGGTTGCTTTCAGTAACTTGGATTAAAGCTGTCAGCCACTGTCACCTGCCCTTGGAGATGCTCTAGTGGGAAGGGGACATGCCCCTTGAGTTGTTGGCTGCCTGAATAAGTATGGAAGCTTTCTCGTGTCTCCATGAGACAATCAGGTCTTCAGCAGCAGGGGTGTTCCTGTCCTTTGTGCTGTGATACCTGGTGCACAGTAGCCCGTCAGGAGAAACCTGAGTAGCTGGGCCCACTTCCGCCAGAGCCTAGGGCCCACCTCAGAGGGTTTTAGCCTATTGTAGTGAACTCTAATCTTTTTTTTCTTTTTTTTTAAAGATTTTATTTATTTGACAGAGAGAAACACAGCCCGAGAGGGAACACAAGCAGGGGGAGTGAGAGAGGGAGAAGCAGGCTTCCCGCTGAGCAGGGAGCCCGATGCGGGACTCGATCCCAGGTCTCAGGGATCATGACCTGAGCCGAAGGCAGTTGCTCAACCAACTGAGCCACCCAGGCGCCCCGAGTGAACTCTAATCTTAAAACACTGCCAGTTTCTCTCAGTCCCTTCTTGCAGTTTTGGTTGAATCAAGGTGGCCATTGGCTTTTCTTATCTCTGAGGTCATTCTGTCTCTCACACACACTCATGGTAACTTTCAGTCATAATCACTCACTGGTTGCCACTCGTAATGCTATTACACAAAATTTAATAAAGTGATAGAGCCCTCGAGTATATCTATTAACTGTCATTATTTTTCGGGGAAAGGTGAGGAAAATGCATGGAAATAATGAATAGAAAGTTCCTTCAGGTTCTCTGGGACTCGTTGAACTTTGTGTGGCTGAAGCCCATAAATATGAAAATATCCCAATACAACATACCTCCCCGCAGCATTGGCTGTGCGTAGGGCACTGATAATTCGGTCATTGTAAGGGTGTGAGGAGGAAAGCCTGTGGCAGCAGTATAACCCTTGTCTTCTGGGGCAGCTCTGTGTCAGTTCTCTCATTGGTTTCCTCTAATAACCCCAGAGATTATCCTACATGAAGTCCTGCTTCTCGGTGATGGAGGGCTCTTTAGAATCACATAGGTTCTTTGCTTGGAGACAGCATAGTCTCTGCAAAGGCAGTTGCAAGTGTCAAGGTCTAAGTTCCTCATCCAGCTCTCCTAGCTTTGGAGTACCTGTGGATAAGCTTCCTTACCTCCCTCGCTCCCTCCCTCCCTCCCTCCCTCCTTCCCTTCCCTTCCCTCCCTTCTCTCCTTCCCCTCCCTCTGTCCTCCCCTCCCTCTGTCCTCCCCTCCCTCTGTCCTCCTCTCCCTCTGTCCTTCCCCTCCCACCCTCTTCCTCTCTCCCTCCCTCCTTCCCCTGCCCTCCCTCCCTCTTCCTCCCTCTCCCCTTCCCTCTCCTCCTCTCTTTCCTTCCTCTCCCTTCCCCTCCCCTCCTCTCCTCTCTTCCCTCCCCTCCCCTCTCCTTCCTCCCTCCCTTCCTTCCTTCCTTCCTTCCTTCCATCCATCCATCCATCCATCCATCCATCCATCTTATTTATTTTTCAGAGAGAGAGCACAGGCAGGGGGAGCAGCAGGGAGAGGGAGAAGCTGACTTTCTGCTGAGTAGGGAGCCTAATGCAGGGCTCGATCCAGGACTCTGGAATCATGACCTGAGCTGAAGGCAGCCTGTAACCAACTGAACCACCCAGGTGCCCCAACATTACTTCTTTCTTATCTCTGCAGTAGGAATAATAGTCAGCTTATTTCACAGGCTTGTTTTAGGGCTGAAGTTATATATTGGTTCCTAAAAGCAGTTTGAAAAACTGTGGGTCATCCTACAGGTGTGTTTTGTGCTTTTTTTCCCTGCTAGGTGTTTTCCATTCAGGCAACTTCAAAAACAGGCATACCTCTGGTACAGCTTGCTAACATTAATTAATTTATTTCTGAGGTGGATGACAGAGCATTGGAGCCACTGAAACTAATACTGAGTATAAGAGAATCTGTTTCCCTCGCTCTTTCCTGTGCTGTAGTTCGTAGCTTCTCCAAGGACATTGCATTCGTTCCAGCGTGAGCCAGTTTGGGGCTCCGTGATAAGTAATAGAAGACAGAAGGGAGAGAGCGACTGTTGCCTTGAAGCATTGCAAACTTTCAGAGAAGAGTCTTTTCAAGATAAATTAGCAAGAAGTTGTTTCCTTGCGCAGAGGCACAGGATTGATGCGACTTGACTATCCAGAGAAATAGCCACCGCAGCTTCTTCTGCCAGAGTGAATGTGGTCGCCAGGGGCAACAGCCGTAGCCTTAGGCAGACAAATGCAAGCCCTGAATTCAGATGGCCCTTTGTAGGGCTGCCAGTTGGTCTGGAATTTGGAGTGCAGGAAATGGATGGTCAGGGTTAGTTTCCCTGGGTACTGGAAAAACCCTACTTACTGGACCATCTGCCAAGCATGGATGGAAGAAAACTCTTGAGAGACTAGTAAGTGGAGGAATTGTTGTATAGATAGTGCTGCTCGGGGCTCAGAGGTATTGCTGCAATTGTTTCTTAGGTAACCATAGAAGAGGCAGAGCTGTTCTCTTCTCAGGATCCGGTGAGGGCTGGAGAGGGGTGGTGGAGGAGAGAAGGATACCTCTCGGACGTTTGCGCTACTTATATTTCCGGGATTGACGTGGATGAGTGATGTTCACTTCTTTTCTCAAAGCAAGATTTGTGGCTAGTGACAGTAACTAGGGACTAACAACTTTTGTCTGCAACTTTCGTGGGGAATGAACCCATTTTCTAATTTCTGTAAGAGACGGCACCATAGTTGAGCCCTCTGGGGAGATGATGAGATGTTTTGCAAAGCTGCTATGAAATCACTCAGGTCTTCAGGCCCCTGAAGTGAAAGACCAAAGTCATAATCAAATCGGTTGGGTGGGGACTTCATCCCCTCTCTCAGCTGCAGCCTTTGGGAATGGAGCGCAGTTGGAAGTGCCTGAATCCAGAGCTGGCGTTGCTGACTGCCAGCCAGGCCAACCCAGGGACACCTCTGTGATTTGGAGGAGACTTTCAATGAGATTAGATTTTAGTTGCTATATTTAAGATTTAATTACACCCTATTGGGATAAATTTTAATTTCTCAAGTGTTACAGCCACAGCATGAAAAAGTGGGTCAAGTAAGCTAACAGAATTAAAAAAAAAAAGGCAACATAAAGAATTCTGATATCTGTGGTATTTCTGGTAATTAATTAGAATAGCCTGTGGTTATTAGCATGGGTGAATATTTCATGGATGTAGAAAAATAGTCCCACTGTCTCCCAGATGGGGAGTTCTTTTAAAAGCACTTGAAATAATGGGATTGAGGTATAGGTTGTCCTCTGTGGGTATATGCAGTGAATTCCCATTCTGTGTTCATTTCTATATTGGTGTTTATCTTCCTAGTGCCATTGGGGAGTCATCTGAACAAACTTAAGGTAGCATAGGCAAAATCTGACATGTGCTAGACTCCTTAAGTTAAATAGAAAATACATGAGCTTAGGGGTACTTGGCTGGCTCAGTTGGTTAAATGTCTGCCTCCAGCTCAGGTCATGATCTCAGGGTCCTGGTATCAAGTCCCACATCAGGCTCTTTGCTCAGCATGGAGTCTGCTTCTCCCTCTCATTTTTCCTCTGTGTCCTCTCTCTTTCCTCTCTCTCTCTCTCTCTCTCTCTCTCAAATAAAATCTTTATAAAGATACATGAGTTTATGTGGAATCCAGGTGATACATGTCCCTTTTCTGCTCCTTGGGGGCCAATGATTGAGAGGTGGCTCCTTGAGGTTTGTGTTGAACTTGGGTCTGTAGTCTCCAGATTAAAAAAAAAACATGTCAAGGTCACGGCTTAACCCTAAGAGTTTGAGAGTTCTGTGAACAACATTGAGACACACAGAAAATCCCTTGGCTTTCTGTCAGCCGACTCTCCTGACTGGTTAGACTTCCGGGGCAGGGGAACATCCTTGCTGTTGGTCACTGCTGTTTGCTGGCCGGAGGGCCAAGAGGGTTTTAGATGATGGTCTAGGGCATGGAGGGTGTCAGACATGCATGTACACAGGTGTTTCTATGATCTATGCACATATATCCAAGATAGTCAGGGCCTTGGGGCTTAGGACTGAGGGGCTGGCTTTCAAGACAAAACAGAAGGAGGAAAGCAGGCGAGCTTATGAGGTGTCTTCTCCTTTGCCCTGTTCCTATCTACTTTGGCTTCCTGACCTATAACCTGGCCTTCCTTGTGCCTCACGGAGTTAGTGCTAAAATTTCACTGACTTTGAACCGTGATGTGTTTCTTTGAGCACCAGTAAGTGTGTGGGTAAATGCACCAACTTGAAAAATTACAGCAGCCCTTGGAAGAGCTGGAACCTAGAAAAGTCACCCATTATTTTATTACCTCTCACCTGGTAATTTCCTTTTTCTCCTAACTTAGGAGCATTAAAATTTTTTGCCGTGTTATTTTTTAAATTGTGGTAAAATATACAGAAGAAAAATGTTACTGTTTTAACCATTTTTAGGCATACAGTCCACTGGCCTTTGGTACATTCCCAGTGTTGTTTCGTCATCACCACTGTCCATCTCTAGGACGCGATGTTCTCGGATTGAAACTCTCTACCCTAGCAGCAACACCTCCTACCCACGCCCCCTCCCGCCAGCCCCTGGTCACCTCTGTCCCACTTCCCTCTCCATGAGAAGACTGAGAATTTGCCTGTGCTGAGCTCCTTGCAGGAGTGGAATCCTACAGTATGTCCTCTGTGGTGGGCTGGTTTCACTGAGCACTAGGTCTTCAAGGTTTATCTTTGTTGTAGCTTATTTCAGAATTGCATGTTTTTTTTTTTTTTTAAAGATTTTATTTATTTGACAGAGAGAAACACAACTAGAGAGGGAACACAAGCAGGGGGAGTGAGAGGGGGAGAAGCAGGCTTCCCGCCGAGCAGGGAGCCCGATGTGGGGCTCGATCCTGGGTCTCCGGGATCATGACTTGAGCCGAAGGCAGTCGCTTAACTGACTGAGCCACCCAGGCGCCACCAAGAATTCCATGTTTTTTAAAGGCTGAAGAATATGTCATTGTATGTGTGTACCACATTTTGTTCATCTGTTGATAGACATTTGGGGTGTTTCTACCTTTTAGTATTTTGAATAGTGCTGTGCCTTTTAGTATTGGGAAAATGCTGTTGTAAACGTTGGTGTACAGGTGTCCGTGCACTTGCTTTCAACTTTTTTGGAAATATACCTACAGATAGAATTGCCAGTCCCCTGTAGTTGTGTGATTCATGTCGCACGATGGCTGCACCAGTTTCTGTTCTTATCAGCAGTGCCCAGGCTTCTGATTTCTGCATGTTCTTGCCAGCACATGTTATTTTCTGCCTTTTTTTTTTAATAGCCAACCTAATGGGTGTGAAATGATGTCATTGTGAATGTGAATTACATGTGTGCCTCGCTTTTAAAAACATGTATAAACAGCATGCTTCTTGTTTTGCCTCCTTGTTTAGTATTTTATCATGTTCCCTTTTTCCTTTAGAATGACTTTTTTAAAAAGATTTGAGAGAGAGAGAGAGAGCATGCATGAGAGTGTGAGTGGGGAAGAGGCAGAGGGGGAGAGAGAGAAACTCCTCAAGCAGATTCCCTGCTGAGAACAGAACCCCATGAGGGGCTGGGTCCCAGGACCCTGAGATCATGGCCTGAGGCAAAATCAAGGGTCAGACGCCTAACCTACTGAGCCACCCAGGTGCCCAGGTCACCACTTCTCTGAAGAAATGGAATTTGACCAAGAATGCAAATGTGACCTTGTTACAGACAAGAAAAGGACAGAATAAGAGTGTGCATCTGCCCTTGAGAATACCCCAGGAGGAAACCATAGGGCTTCCTATGCCCATTTTGGTCCTCTGAGGAACTTGACAGTGAATACGTGTGTTGGATGCTATAGAACCGGAGAATGATTGGGTTGTTAAGGGGCAAGTTTCTGGTTAGTGGATTAGCCCAGGCCCCCTCCAGGCAGCAGAGACAGAGCAGAATCATCCAATTTATCATTTTTTCCCCAAGGCGGAGAGGCTTTTAAGTCGTTTGAGAAAACTTTGAAGAGGTAGAGAAAGCTTGAGAATAATTTAAAAACATGTCCCCTGCAAGCCAGTTTGTTAAAAGCCCAATTTAACCCAAAGGCTAAGGCAGTGATTAAACAAAGCCTTTGAAAAAGAATCTTAAAATATCCCATTAGGAGAGATGACAGGGTATGATCACTAAGCACCAGAGTATTTAAAAGAGAAGAGTCAAACAAAAAATGAGTGCTTCGTGTGAAAACTAATTTGGTCACCAATAATTATAGAAATTTTGAGAAGCTACTGAGAATGCTTGCATGCAATGTGGACTCTTTGTAGAGCTGACTTGAGGCATGTTTACTGTGGAGCTTCATTTGTAAACATGATTGGGAAGGCTAAAGCTGAGTGTTACTTAGAATCCTGGTAAGGAAAACTCTCATACCCCTTTTCTACGGACTACTTTTTAACTTGCAGTTTTAGAAAGAAGCATCTATTTCTGAGTGTTATCTGAAAATAAAACAAAACACAAAACAACAACCCAAACCGTAATAAGGTCCCTCTCCGAGCTTAGAGGCTTTTCCAATGAGGCAGAGGTGACCAGGATCCTAAGCCTGGGCTGTTGGGCATCAGTGGTGAGCTCATCTGTGTTTCAGGAAGGAGCTGACTAGCCATCTTTGAGTCCAAAAATTGCCAGCCAGCCAGAGCTCTGAGCTGCCTAGTCCTTCCAGTTGAGTGGGTTGAGAATTGCAGACGAGAGCAGAGAGAAGAGTGAATGGAATGGACCCGAGGGCTTTGATCCATGTCTGTGGAATTCAGCTCCATGGTGGGGTTACAGAAGGGGCTTCCGTGAGGACAGTGCCTCTGTAAAGATATGTAGAAACCCCCTGGTGAAAGGAACTTGACCGGGTTCCACGCTGCATCTCAGCTGTAGAGGCCCAACGAGCACAAGACTAACATAGGAGACCTGGGTTCCAGACTTGGGTTTGCCTCTTGTCTGCCTGAGCTGTCTTCTGTCGGATGATCAGTGTTTCTGCCAGGTCTGTGGGCAGCGAGTCGCTGTGTCACACACGTGGGAATACTTTAAAGTGGTAGAGTCCGGTAAGCCGTGTTACTAGTAGGTCAGAGAGTAAGACTGAAAGAGAGAGTAACTTCCTTGCCCCGCCCTGTCCTCACTCATTTCCTGTTTGGGCATTCCTTGGGATTCTCTTACCAGGGGATGCAAAGCTCCCATGAAAGTCTTTGGCTCTGAAGATGTCAGAGTTGAATGAACAACTTCAGAGTTTGAAAAGTAAATGATTGGACCATTACAGACCTTCTGGTGGTTTGCCTCATCCCACAGCCAGTAATGTGAGGTACTTCAGTTACAGAACAAATGAGTTCTCTTCCTTTTTCTGGACCGGTTAAGGTTGCAAGTCAGTGCTAAGGTGTCTGGGAAACTCGGGCGCAATTCTGAAACATAGGGATGGCCACTTGGTTTCTGAAATCTGTAAACGTAGCCAAGAGTCAATTGGTATGTGCACACTTCCTCGACTCATCCTCATAGGGTTTCCTGCAGATGCTTACCAAGGGACCTTGAATTCAGCTAGAAGCTTCTAGAAATGCAAGGGGACTCAACTCTCTGGTCAGAGCATGCTTTTCTGTTGTAGAAACCTCAGCTGCCCAGGAGCTCATTCCCTTTGTACTGAATATACAGAGAGATAGTACCTGGAGATTGATGTTGTAGGAATCATGTAACTGTAGGTAAATGAACAGGCTCAGGAGTAGTTTGCACTGTGCTATCTTCGTTTACATTATATTGTGTTTAAGTAGAATTATAATGTAATCGCTGATGCTGTGCTACTGTGTTGGAGCATTTACTGTGTGCCGGACGCTGGGTGCTTGACACTTGCTGTCCCCATTCCTTAGGAACGCCTGCAAGACGGGTGGTTTTATTGATGAGGAAACTGGCTTGGAGAGGTCCGACGAAGCTGTTCTAGGCCATGCAGGTTGGGTTTGAAGTCAGATTTGCTTTGCAAACCTCAGAAATCCTGAGTTGGTTAGGTTATGCTGTGCTGCCTCCCATGTTGAGGGGAATAGGCTTAAGAAATCCAGGGAAAGGACTCTCCTGTCAAGGCATGTTTTCTTAGTCACAGGTGCTTAAATTGTTCTGTGCCTGTATGAAACATTCTTCC
Source organism: Spilogale gracilis (assembly GCA_004023965.1). Classification (NCBI taxonomy): domain Eukaryota; kingdom Metazoa; phylum Chordata; class Mammalia; order Carnivora; family Mephitidae; genus Spilogale; species Spilogale gracilis. Next base: position 87,655 of record PITA01005973.1, read on the forward strand.
CAGAAGCCGAAAGGTTCCTAAGGATTCTCTTATTCCCCTGTTTTGCCAGTTAAAATTTAAGTAATGGATACCCAGTGGGAGGAAATCCCCCGTGTTTCTGATGCCCAGGACGACGCGCCAGGAAGAGCGGTTTGCATTGTGGATTCTCACCCTGACCTTGCTTAGCATTTTGATTTTTGTTCTGGTGATTACATAATAGATTTAGGTAGGTTGATAGGTGGCTGTCTCAATTCTTTTTTTTTTTTAAATACTTCATTGAGGTATGATTTATGCCACAACTCATTTGGATGTGTCAGTGCTTTGTTAGTAGATTTACAGAATTGTGCCACCATCCTCACACTCTAATTTTAGAACATTTCTGTTGCCTCCAAAAGAAACTTTGCTGTTCGTCCTAATCTTTAAGCTGTCTTTTAGGGCATTAGCCTCTGATTTGCTATTGTTTTTTTTTAGCTGCTTGTGAAAAGAAGCCATTTTAGAAGTTGATGTTTTAGGGGCACCTGGGTGGCTCAGTCGTTAAGCGACTGCCTTCGGCTCAGGTCATGATCCTGGAGACCCGGGATCGAGCCCTGCATCGGGCTCCCTGCTCGGTGGGAGGCCTGCTTCTCCCTCTCTCACTCCCCCTGCTTCTGTTCCCTCTCTAGCTGTGTTTCTCCCTGTCAAATAAATAAATAAAATCTTAAAAAAAAAGTTGATGTTTTAATTTTATCAATCATTGAATACAGTTTTCACCAGAGCAGGAACTGTTGTAAGTGCTTTGTGAAGATTAACTCATTTAATTCATTGATTCTTCATAATGGCCTTTGAGATAATAGGTCCTCTTAATATTTATATTTTGCGATGAGGAAACAGATACAGGGAAGTTAAAAGTCTTGACCAGTGTCGGAGTGCTGAGAGTGAGTGGTGGTCTCAGGAATCAGAATGTGTTACTCTAAGTGTTGTAAAGCACCAGTAATTGGAAAGAGTGGAAGAAGCAGTAGTTAGCCAGAGGTGTGGAAGGAGTCAGAAGGAGTAAGCTAGTAACTTTTCAGAAAGAGTCAGGGCCTTGTGTCAGGCCCAGCTCTCAGATGCCTTAGTAAAGTGTTACAGAAGTTCTGATTACGTCCATCCTGGTGGTCTGCAGAGCACTTACCTGTCATCCAGGATTCAGCAGTCTGTTCATGCTCCCTTTTGCCTTGGAATTCTAGGAAAGAAAAACATGCTTTCATGGACATACTTTGGTTTATGTACTGGACACCATAGAGCTAGAGTGTGGGGCTCGATGTCCCTTACCTGAGAGGGGTGTGTGTTGTGGAGGGGGAGGGTGGGAGCTGTGTTCTTGTCAAAAGATGCTGGGCAAGGATCTGGGAAGCCTGGCGTGAAATGATCTGTGACAGGAACTGGGCCTAGTTCATTGCCCTGTGTCCTGTCCTTGGCCCGGCCCCATTCTTCTTTTCTTGTACATAGTTCTAGTATGGCTTTTGGGGGTCTGCCCATTAACCTTTTGTGCTTTGAAGCCTGGGACCTTGTCCTATTTAGGGAGATAGTCTCTTGTTCTCTCAGGGCACTAGAATTCTGGAGAGGCAAGCCCATAAGGATGGTACAGTATTTGAGGTCAGCTGCCCACCAAAACCTTTGGAAATGGGGAATTTGGAAAATGCCAACGATGATAATAATTCCATTGGAGCCTCGAAGGGGAAAGTTGGCATTCTACTTTTTGCTTCTTATTCCTTTCTGTCCTTAGGGTGCAGGGAAGTTGTAGAAATACTGAGGTAGTATAAATAGGCAGACACCCCCCATGCTGGATATGTGTTCACATTTATATTTAGTAAATATTAATTAGTGGATTTGGTGAGATGAAAATTTGGCTCTTCATGATTAATAGACGTGGGATTCAGTAATTGATTTATGTGCTCATTTCAAATATGCTGGCTTCATTTCTTTTTTTTCCCCTGGATTCTCTTTATTCTACTAGGCTATGGCCCTTATCTTGCTTCTGGCAGATTTTCATCAGTTGAAGGCCTCTGAACTTATTAAAGATAACAAGAAGGTGCCCAAGAGGGAATCTGGCAGTATGTGGAATGCAGGGCAATTTGTCAGAACTGTTCTGATGTGTTAAAAATTGGAAAATAGGCTGAACTTGAAACTCCAGTGCTTTTTTCTTTCTTGCATCAGCTTGTGTGGATTTGTTTTGGGATACAGACTTTAAAAAGCAAAATTTGGGGTAACCTTCTCAGGTCCCCTCCCTCCTCAGGAACTTTGTACTATTGCTCAATAAACTTTGCTTTGGGGCGCCTGGGTGGCTCAGTTGGTTGGGTGACTGCCTTCGGCTCGGGTTGTGATCCTGGAGACCCAGGATTGAGTCCCGCATCGGCTCCCTGCTCGCCGGGAAGCCTGCTTCTCCCTCTCTCACTCCCCCTGCTTGTGTTCCCTCTCTGGCTGTGTTTCTCTCTGTCAAATAAAAAAACAGAAACAAAAACAAAACAAAAAAAACTAAAAAAATAAAAAGCAAAATTCGGACATACATCTATACTGACGGAGACAAATGAGAACGTATACCTTTAATAATTTATATTGATTAGCTTTATAAATTCAACAACAGCAACAGTATTTGGGCACTTCTGTTGAATGGTAGATGCTGAGAATACATGAAATGTAATAGAACCATTTTTCTTCATCTAATGAGTTTATGATGTAGCTTCTCTGACTTGCATTAAGCAGCTTCTTTCTGTTGGAGTCCAGGACTAGGTGTCGGGCTTAGCCACGTGTTACTTGTGGGGATTAAGTAACTGATGGTGCCCTGACTTGGTGGACAGCCCTTTCCTCTTGCTGGGGCAGCCTGTGTGCAGAGAGTGGTAGGCTGCCACAGTATCGGCTCAGTGGCAGTGTGGCTTTGGAGTCAGGATGGTCATCCTTTCTGAGCGTCCCCTATCTGAAAAAAAAAGGTAGGGATGATAGACCCTCTGCTCGCCTTGTTGCTCTTGGAGGGTTTGTTTCTGCTGTAACCATTTTATGATCTGATGCTTGCTACGATTTTTAAGTCCCAGACGTTAAGTCTTGGCTTGACCCATGGAGCAGCTGAACTGAACTTTGGGAACCAAAAGAGGGAGGATTCAGAAGCACGAGATGATAATGGACTGGGTGATGCGTAGCTTTGTTGGGGATTCAGGGCTGAGGCTCCAGGCTTTGACCTTTTGATTTTGCTCATGAATGAAATTGTTTTAAGTTTTTTCTTTGTCTGTCATTTATTTGAGACATTCTTTGGCAAATAGAATGGGTCAGGTGTTCAGTTTAGTGTTTGTCCTTACATAGGTGCAGTTTCCAGTAGTGCAAAAGGCCAATATAAAGGCTGAAATTCAACTCCCATTTTCTCTGGGTGGGCCTGCCTTAGCTTTGTGAGACACACAGTCATGGGCATGCCATTGACGCGAAGGGCCCCCATGTTCTTACTTGTGCAGTGGTGTTAGGTATCTCATGGATTGATGCGTGGTTTAAAGTAGATGAAACTAAAGTGCTGATTATAGTTTCTGGTATTGGGCAGTCCCATAATTCCCTGCCATGTTCCTACTGCAGACCATTGACTGCCTTTTCTACATCTTGATCCTCATGGAACCTACCATTCTGTGTATACAACTCACACTATCACATGGTCTCACACTGCATTGCTCCATAACCTAACTGCTTCACATACGTGTGTGTGTAAATATTTACATTTGTTAAATATCTTTCCCAGATCTGTAGAGGTCAGGAATCCGACCATTCCTTTTTGACTACTACAGTGTTTGGTATAATGCATCCGTTAGACACCCACCGGGAATGTTGATCAAAGATGCCGGTGAGAGGGCTGGAGTCTCTGATGTTTATTCGCTTTCAGCCTTTCAGGTCTCTTTTTTTTTTTTTCCCCTCTAGTTGTAAATTAGAAGAGGTTTTGGAGCTGAAAGAAGCTGTAAGCAGGTCACACACAACCTGCTCATTTTACATATGTAGGCTTGAAGCCTAGGATGGTTTAGTTCATTTTACAAAGTCCATTAAGGGGTTAGATGAAATGAGCTGCCCATTTTCTTAATTTTCTGCTACTTCTTCAGCCTGAAAATCCAATATGGAGACTTGTTATAAAGCCGAGGACACAAGCCTGTGCTGTCTTACTTCCTAGGTAAACATGCCATGTGTTACTTCAGCAGTGGGATTGGAGACGGAGCCCCTGCACAGTCTCCCCCTCATCTGGGCTGTTGATTAACCAGAAGTTGGACTTACAGATTCCCAGTGCAGGTGTCGAAAATGTTGGTAAAATCCCTATGAGTGACAGTTGTGTAAAAGATTTATTTATTACATATTTTTCTGATAACTCTTAAATTCCTACTCTTAGTTTCCAAACAAAACCCAAAACTGAACAATGAATGATCAGGAATCCTCCTTATATTTGTACTGTTACACTCCTTCATGGTAACTGAAGGAAAATAACACAAGTGCTCTCTCCTAGTATGCCACAACCAATTAGAGTTTAACAATCACATTTATACGGGGTGTTTTATTCTGAAACCTGCCCCTGCAATCACATCTTGAATGGAGTTCTGGCTAGATGGGATCTGTAACATTGGGGAGAGATTCATATCCCCGCTTAGGCTGAAGTAACTCAAGGCAAGTGCCTTTTGTGGTTTTCCATGTTTCCAGTGAATGTTTCTTGGCAGTTTCCAAATGATGCTGTCTCCCACCCCATTGCTCTGGAATGAGCATTCCAAGAAAGAAACTGTGTGATCTTTTACTAGAATACACAGGTTGCAAGGCTTTCTAGCACTGTTTTGTCGAAGGAGAGTCTGACTTCACAGGTTGGATATTGTCTCGCTTAGCATTTGGTTATACCTCATGGAAGGTGTATGATGGGGGCCTATTGTTTCCGGGACAAATCGACCTCATTGCCACCATGGAAAATTATTTAAGAGTTCTGGCATCTGAATAAATGGAAATGGGAGGTAGGGATTAGGCAGAGGGTTCAGGGTGTTGGAGGCCACAGGGGCCCTTGAGCTGTGTGAGTCATGGGATATTTATTTGCATAGCGGTCTGTGGCCGAAATGCCCACCAGCATAGCTCTGGGTGTCGGGAGTAACAAGCAGGCGGCTGGTGTGTTTTGGAGACCTGGTGGCCCAGACAGGCAGCCCCTGGAAAGAGATGCAGATAAGCAGCCCTTTCAGTCTTGTATCACTTGTTTTATTCACATGTAGCCCCAAAGGCCACATTACGTACCCTCTGAGTGCTTAAGAATTGTGTGTATAATTCATCGAACAACAGGATGACTGCATCCCCCGCCTTGACATGAAGTGTGTTTTGGGATCATCCGTGGAGGCATAGTGGTTCTGATTTCGTTGGTCTGAGGCATGCGACGTGTTTATTGGGGGTTTTAAAGCTCCCCAGACGATTCTGATGGGCAGCTGAGGCTGACGTCTATCTTTCTTAGAAAACACACAGAGGCTGAAGAGCAGTGACCTATTTTACATATGCTCACTGCTTGAGAGTTTCAGAAAGGCTGTGTGGAGCCTATTGCTGGCGTCAGTTTGAACTACCATAAGGAAATATACTCAAAGGTTGAGTTCCTCCACTGTTCATTTATTTTATTTACTTCGTTTTAAGATTTCATTATTTATTTGACAGCGAGAGACAGCAAGAGAGGGAACAACAAGCAGGGGGAGTAGGAGAGGGAGAAGCAGGCTTTCCATCCAGCAGGGAGCCCGATGCAGGGCTTGATCCTGGGACTCCGGGATCATGACTTGAGCTGAAGGCAGGCCCTTAATGACTGAGCCATTGAGGCAACCCCGCTCCCCTGTTCTTTTAGGTAACTCTAAGAAAACTAGAAGGTATTTGTAAGAAAGGTAAATGTTTAAGTGCAGCTGAGTCATGTGAGGAAACGGATCCAGCACTCACGGCATCGAGGGCGCACTGGGCTTGCTGGCCAGTAGTAGACCATAGTAGACCTGGAGTTGATCTCTCCGCGGACGTGTTCCTGCCCCGTAGGGGGGCATCGTGCCAACCTGGTTTGTTTCTCCCAATGTGATGTTGGAATGATTGGGAACAGGAAATGATCCTGATTAGGCCCCAAATAAGCATAAAATGAAAACCAGTGCTCTAACCACTGACTCCTAAAATTCATTATGTGGAAGAGTAAAGGCAAGCAGAGAAAAGTTAATTTAAAGTCATTTGTTGTTGTTTTACCTTCTATAGCTTTCTTTCCTTCTTTCCTTCCAGCAACATAACATCTCTTCTAGGGGCGCCTGGGTGGCTCAGTCCGGTAAGCACCTGCCTTCAGCTCAGGTCATGATCCCAGGGTTCTGGGATGGAGCTTGCATCAGGCTCCCTGCTCAGTGGGGAGTCTGCTTCTCCCTATCCTGATGCCTGCCTCTCCCGCTGCTGTGCTCTCTCTCTCTCTGGCAAATAAAATAAAATCTTAAAAAAAACAAAACAAAACAAAACCCTCCTAAAAAGGAGACTAAAACTTATAAAGTAATGCATAAAGTGAAAATACATCAGAAGGGCAGAAGTGAAAAATGTGACTTCTGTCCTTTTCACATGTTTTCAGAATGTCTGTTCCGTTCCCCAGTTTTACCCATTCCGGGTCATCTCTGTGAAGTGCTTTTGTAAATCCTTCCAGAATTTGGTATATATTCAAGCAGGGCACCTGAGATTGGGAATGCGGGTCATACGTAGGTCACGCTCTGGATGACTCCCGGTGGCGCTGACGGTGTACACGCCCCGGCCCTATGAGCTTGCCCTCTGTACAGAGCAAGGACCCATTGCCTTCAAAGCAAGACCAAGTAGGATTACACCGGATGTACTGTGCTGTCCCTTGGCTTTTCTACCTAATAGTGGAACAGTGAATAACGGAAACTTTGCCTTTGTTTTTAGAGGGTCTTACTGTATTGCCCTGTTGCCCAATGACCCCTTGAGAGGTCCTGATTTACGTTACTGTCCGTATGTGAGAGTACTTTTTTCTCCCTGTTCTTGCCAACTTTGCATTGTATCAATTGGAAAAATGGTTGCCAGTTGTTTGGTAAAATGTTCAACCTCCCCCCCCCCATGTTCATTTCATTTTTTTTTAAGTGACTCTTATGTGTTAGGTTCTGTGTTCAGTGGTCGCAAAGACACATAGTAAATCAGAGGTCTGGTTCCTGCAGTCATAGAAACTCATGGTTTATATGAGTCAGGCAAAAAGTAAGCATATTGTGGTTCACAGTTACTTTGTGCATAAATTTATCATGGAAACAAAGGGACAACTGTAGTAACCTGTTACGGTTTAATTTAAAGCTTAAAATGCCACAGCAATAGGCCTTATTGTAGCAGTTTTTTTTTTTTTTTTTTTTTTTTTTTTTTTTTTTTTTTTCCGTTTGCAATGTATTTTCCATTTGATTTCTTGTATCTTCTAAGTAATCCCGTCCCTATCATTCAAGAGCCTTTTCCTTCCCCTCCAGATGCAGAATACAGTAGAGGTCAACTCTAAAAATTCTCTTTTCAGAACTTTTCTGATACGATACCATTTTTCTTTTTAGGGGACTACTGCACATGTGTTGTGAAGGGTAGAAATTTCTACTACCTGGCAGCAAGAGTTTGTAGAAAACCGTATGTTTTAACTAAATTTAGTGTTTTATAATGCTATAATATGCTTATTGCTCTTAAATCATTAGTGACTTTGAAAGGCAATAATTCAAGTCGGGGGATCAAGAGTTTCCAGTTCTTACAGCATGCCATATACCTTCTAGTGCAATGTCGGATTGCACTGCCTGGAGGTTTATCTGCCGCTGTTGCAGGGAAATGCGTAAAGCCTACAGCTGGCTGTGTGCAGTATCCATCCGGACGTGCCTGGGTGGGATCCCCTCTTGGGCTGAGGCCCCGGCCTTAAATTGCATGTGAACTCCTGCTCGCCTACTGGAGTCCGGTTTGGGGCCTCCTGTGAGAACTGGAACACGAGTTGGCAGTGGTGTGCTGCCTGGAGCAATTCATTTTTCTTCTCTACACCCTTTCAGATATAGAGATTTTATTGAAATTTGAAGGGACAAACAAAAGCCTGAAGGCTTAATAGTTCAATTTGCCAACCATTGCTAATGCACAGTCGAGCACTGCTGCCCAACTAGTCTGGTTGGTGTTTAACCCGTCCCTTAAATGGTCCATTTCTTTTATTTCTGTCCCCTCCAGTGCTCTTTGTGATGCCTGTCTTCGGGTTGCCTTTAATTTTGGTGGAATTCTTTCACTTTTAACATCCAAGTTTTTAGAAATTGATTTTGCTAGATTTGTGTCTGAATTGACCCAGAATGGTAGGAATCCAAGACCTGTTTTTCCTCCCCAGGGTGTGAATGTTATATTAAAGAGGTTGAAATTTCGATGCCAGAGTTTTCTTGTCTGTGAAATGAAGATTTTTGGGCTAAAGAGTCTGCATCTTTAAAAAAAAATCTATTGTATTTTAAGTCATCTCTGCACCCCACATGGGGCTTGAACTCATGATCCCGAGATGAAGAATCACATGCTTTACCAACTGTGCCACTCAGGAACCGCTCCATCGTTTTCATTCAGCTCAGTAATTCCATGCCTATACTGCATCTGCCTATTTGTCTTGAACTTTGAGCAAAATGTGGCACCAGGGCACCTCAGTGGCTCAGTCATTTAAGCATTTGACTCTTGATTTAGGCTCAGGTCATGATCTCAGGGTCGTGAGATAGAGCCCCACATCAGGCCTGCTTAAGAGTCTCTCTCTTCGGCTCCTTCTGCCCCTCCCGTATACACCCATGGTGGTGCTCTCCCTCCCTGCCCACCCCCTTCTCTCTCAAATACAGAAACAACAAAATGCCTGTGCTAATTCATTAAAAACAAATATGGTAGAAGATGTGTACTCTGAGTAGTTGGATACTTTGGGATTTTTATAATACTGCTTTTATCAAACAATTATCCTTTCACCTGCAGAGTACAGTGGTGTTCATTTTCCTTGTGGAAGTTGAGACACTGTAATATGACTGAGTTTAGGAAATGTGTTCTGCTGTTAGTTTGCTTTCGAACTCTGGGTCACGTACATTTTTGTTTCTTGGCAAATGGCGCCCCTTTGCCAGCATGCCCTCGGTGTGTCCTCAGCCTCTTATTTCTTGGTAATGTTCTGTTAGGGCAAGTGAACATGGTGCTGAATGCGTTTACCCAAGTCTTTTAGATGGCGTAGAGCCTAGGTCTATGGGCTCAGCTGAAGACATGGACACTGCCATGCATGTTGAAGTGTATGTACCTACACGTTTGCCTCTGTTGATCCCTTTTTCTTTAAAATGTAGTTTTGGAATTTTTTCAGGATTTATTTCAGCAGATCCTGAGGTTACAACACCTCAGTGTATCTATTTTTCGTTTTTCATGATTAAAATTGCATTTCTGAGACTGCCTCGCCCCTGTTTTGAATGACTGTGTTTTGCTTTTTAAAGGGCAGAGTGACTTTTTGGGCTAAATGCTCAGCTGGTGTTTTGCTGCTTTCCGCAAGGATCTGGAAAATAATGGTTCTTTTAAGGTCAGTTGTTATTTTCTTTATCACATGAAGAAAAAAATAACACCTTTAAGATCCTGCTGCTTTAGATGATCTTCTTGTTCTCTGTTAGCTTCAGAAATGGAGGGGGGGACCTCCCCTCCTAAGCTCACTGTAAGATTCAATTGAGATATTGGTGTGAAAACCTTGAAAACTAGACTTAAGAGGAATTGAGTTAATCTGGGATCCTTATCAGTGTCTCAGTAACTGAAAGTTTAAAACGTGTTTTGTCTACCAACTTATTCCATGTGCACAATCTAAGAGGCTCCACTTTTAAGCAGATCGAGAAAGATTAATTTCTTCATGGATCCTAGTACGGAGTGAAACAGACTCTCTTTTAGCTGTCAGGAAGTGAGTGAGCAACATGTTTTTGGAACCAGTGTGATTGTGACTTGGTCATTGAAACATCAGATGTACCATTTTTAGCTTCAGGTGCCATAATTGTGTTAGCATTCTGCAGAATGTGCAGTTCTTCGGCTAAGTAGGAGAAAGGAATGTTCCATGTGTCTGATTTAAGATTAAATCTGAGCATTTTCAGTCTGAGCAGTGTTCTGTTTTTTGGGACGATTCTCACTCTCTGTACGAAATGTGATGAAATACGGTTTATGCTATTGCATGTTATCAATATTTGGCTAATATGTGTGTAAAAGAAAACGGATACTCCTATACCAACTTTGTGGTTTTGTCTCTTAAATTGGGATCAGTGGTTGCATTTTTTAAAGAACCTCAGATGAATCCGTCTTCATCTCCACTTTACTTGCATTCTGGTATTGCCAGTGTTGATGGAGCATGTTAAAACTTGACATCATGATTCAGTCATTTTCTGATTTTACAATGATTCAGAGTGGAGTGGAAGCATTATGAGAGAATCATACCAATTTTCTTAAGGTCTGACACACCCATGTTAATTTACAGTCTTGTTCTAAGGATGCACCAGGAAATACAGACACAGCACAGTGAGACATCTAAAGGGACTTGGCTGCCTCCTGTCCTTTTCCTGTCTCCTCCTTTTGTTTTCCAGATGCATCAGCAGATGGCTGTTCAAAGCTCTAAATTTGTATCTCGTGTGACCTTTAGCCTGGAAAAAGGCAGATCTCTCCTGAGAGTCGACTTCCAGGCCATTGCAAGGAGCTCTTTTGTTAGCTGGCTAAGTAAATTTGTCTTTGGATGTTCCTTCTGAGGTTTAAAGAGAATAGCTTTTCTTAGGACTATAATAAACTTGAAGGTGAGTGAGACAGACCTGGAGAATGCTCCAGAAGAGTTGGAATCCTGTGGTCTATTCATGCTGGAGGTTGGCTTTGAAAGAAGTTTTCAGACTTTGAATCCATTGGCAGGCTGCATGGCAGAGGAGTCATTATCTCTGAAATCAGGCAATGGGGGGTTTGAGTTCTACTTCTGCTGCATATGAGCTTAGCTTACCTCACCGAGCTGTTGGCATTTAATGAGGCCCTATATCTACACGGCCCATAACTGGCTGTGGACCTAACAGGTGCTCGGTAAATGGTTAAGTCACTTAATTTCCTGTGATAAGAGGTCGTTCTTAAATCTCTGTGTTCAAGGACAGAAGGCTCTGGAACTAATGAAGGGAAGGGAAGTTATGTGCTGCCAAGCAGAGAATGAGAAAGAGGGTTATGAGAATAATTTTATTAGCTTCTTTGTCTATTGTATAATTCATTACCCTTGGAGCTTTTCAACTATTGTAACGTAAACTGAGAATCCAGGTCGCCTTGAAGAAGTAGCATGCTCTTTTTTGTTAACTCATTTTTGGGAGATGTCATACAGGTTAATGTATGTTCATTGGCCAGAAGACCCAACATTGGCCAGTAATTGTGGAGGAGAGAAAATAAACCCGACTTCTTTTTTCTTCCCACCACCAGGCTGTGGGGTTAGCTTGAGAATGGGATCTCTGGTCTCCTATAGTGAGTTGACTCTTACTGTGGTGTAATAAGAATACCCACGTTGGTTTGACCGTGAAGTTAAATGTTCCTGGGAATTTGGGTGCAAGATGAAAGGAAAAGTTGGGAAAAGTGAATGGGGTTGTTGAAGAAAAGAATGGCCTGAGGGACGTCGAGGAAGATATGTCACTATGTTAAGTTCACTCTGAATGTTCACACCAGAGGGTAGTAGAGAGAGCTGGGTCAGCATTTTGCTTCCCTCCTTACTGTATCCTTCTAGCCTGTCCCCACTATTGACCCTACCCTTCTAAAGAAAAATCTGAGGCACCTGGGTGGCTCAGTGGGTTAAGCCTCTGCCTTCGGCTCAGGTCATGATCTCAGGGTCCTGGAATTGAGGTCCGCATAGGGCTCTCTGCTCAGCAGGGAGCCTGCTTCCTCCTCTCTCTCTGCCTGCCTTTCTGCCTACTTGTGATCTCTCTCTCTCTGTCAAATAAATAAATAAAATCTTAAAAAAAAAAATCTGTATAGACAGCAGTGGGGGAAAATTAGTCTGATGTAGTCTGGAGAAAATGTGTGTCCCGCCCTACTTTCTCTTAGCTTTGAAAATCTCAAATGTACGGCTGGACAATGAATCATTACTAACACGATAGAGGAAACTGGTACCATTATTGTCATGGAAGGAGAAAGCCCATTTTGAGTAGAAACAGAAGGACATTTATGAGGAAAAAGTTGGCTGGCTGTGGCACCACGGAGTAGTAGGAAATTTAACTATAATTATTCCGTTGAATTTTTTGGAAGTGCTCTTCAAATTGTTGGAGGTTGGCTAGTAATTAGTATAGTAGCCATTAATACAAGTACACCCTGACCTGGAGCAGCGGGGAAGGGAAGGGGTCAGTTATGTAAATTTTGTGCAGATCCTGTTGTATAGCAGGAAAGTCTGTGCAGTGAATTTCCACATTAGATCAGCCTCGTTTAAAATTTACAAATGCCAGGGGCTCTGGCTGGATGAAGGCATTGGGGTTATATGTGATCTGGTGGCTCTTTGAAAAACCGCATGTCTGGGGTTTGTGTTTCTAGTTGGAGCTGAACCTGAATTTGAGATTTTAATCCCCTTGAATCAAGCTATAGGTATAAGAATTAGACATTTGATCTCTTGCATCTTACCCAGTACACAGGAACTTGAGAGCGTCCTCAACTTGGACATAATCTGGATCCTAGCTGGCCTTTGATTTCAATTTGTGTGCAGCGTTTAGGTGGCACTTTGGTGACAGTGGGACCTGCCATCAAACCGAAGGGCTGCGGTGGGACAGAGAAGAGGGCTTACTAACCTCCTACCTCCTGCTTGCCCCCGTGGGCTGGAGGATGGCTTTAGGTAGCCCACTGGTTTGTTTTGGGCCATAATTAGGTAGGTAGGCTTAGCTCTTTGGATTATTCATGCCACTTTGGGAAAACATAAGCTGTCTATTCAGAGTTCCCAGGCCTGGCCCGGGGTGGGAATTCTTTGGCCAGACCAGCTGCAGGATTAGCATTAATGTGATACTAATCCCTGGGACAGTCCCTCAGAGCAGGGCTCCGCATGTTTATTGGGTCATGTCCAGAGTCCACAGGCACATGCTCAGTAATGCTGAGTGGGACCCTACCACTCAGTATCGTGACCAAGTTTGTGGCTAAGGAGGTTTGGAGCGTATTTCAGAGTCCCAAGTAGAGAGGAGATCAGAGGTATGGTCTAGGAGGTGTTCTGACATTTAATGTCTCTGGAGGCACTGAAATCCTGTGGCCCCGATGTCTTAGGTACCCGTACACACTCACTGTTCATTGTACTCTCGTCACATCCTGTTTAAGGATCAATGGGATCAGTTATATAAAAATCTGTTGGAATTGGGTTTAAGTTCTGCCTCCAGCCAAGGTAATTATATTTAGATATCCCATAATGGTTACACCTGGGCATCTTTTTCTGTTCCGTCCTTCCGCCTTAGGATGTGCCCTGTGTGGTACCGGAGTTACTGTTTCTGAAAGATAGTTTTCTCTACCAGTTAGTGGAATGTAAGCTATTAGGTAGAACCTCCGAGAGCCTCAATAGAAATGGTTTTAAAAAAAGACAAAAACAAAAAAACACCCAAACTAAACCTAACAAATGATGGTACATTCGGTATCCATAAAAACAGTAAAATGAGGTGAGGGATTTCTTTTTTCTTTTTAAATTTTTTAAAAATAATGATTTTTTTCAGTGTTCCAAGATTCATTGTTTATGCACCACACCCAGTCTCCTTGCAGTACTTGCCCTCCTTAATACCCACCACCAGGCTTACCCATCCTCCACCCCTTCCCTTCCCAAACCCTCAGTTTGTTTCTCAGAGTCCAAAGTCTCTCATGCTTCATCTTCCTCTGTAATTTACCCTAGTTCACATTTTCTTTCCTTCTCCCACTGTCCTCCATGTTACTCCTTATGATCCACAAGTAAGTGAAACCATATGATAATTGACTTTCTCTGCTTGGCGTATTTCATTCAGCATAATCTTCAATCCAATCCATGTTGCTACAAAAGTAGGGTATTCATCTTTTCTGATGGAAGCGTAATATTCCATTGTATATATGGGCCGTATCTTCTTAATCCATTTGTTTGTTGAAGGGCATCTTGGTTCTTTCCATAATTTGGCGATTGTGGCCATTGCTGCTATGAACATTGGGTACATGTGGCCCTTCTTTTCATTACCTCTGTATCTTTGGGATAAACACCCGGTAGTGCAGTTGCAAGGTCATAGGGTAGCTCTAATTTTAGTTTTTTAAGGAATCTCCACACCGTTTTCCAAAGCAGCTGCACCAACTTGCATTCCCACCAATAGTGTAAGATGGTTCCCCCTTCGAGGTGAGGGGATTTCTAGAGTGTAGCTTTTCCACTGTTTCTCTTTTGTTCATGCTGGGAATGAGAGATACAGCTAGTCGAATCCTCACGTGGTGGGAGAAATGAGAAATAACTCAGCAAACAAAATTGATAGTTATGTCCTCCCCAAGTTGCTGTGATAGTCTAGTATTTTACTGTGTGGTACCTTATTGGATTGAGGAGGACCCTGATATTCCCTCTCTAGAAATAAGTCAGGGTGCAGAGACCAGAAGAGGCCACCACCATTACGTGCCTTCCTGACCCAGCCTGCCTGCTGTCCAGAGCCCCAATGCTGTTCCCTCCACCTTCCTTTTTTTTTTGTTAGTGCATTAAGTTGCATGAGTGTGTACCTAAACTGTTGTACCTGTCAGCAGAAGACCTGTTTATTTTCTCGGTTGTGCAGTCTTACAATCCCATGCTTGATATACCTGCCCCATTGTATTTCCTTGCCCTGTTACAAATCTAGTGTAAAAGTTAGGAACTAAATGCTTATCTGCTATACCAAATCTCAGAATTTCACTGACCCATTCCGAGTCTTACTCCTCTAGCAGCTTGATGACATGGATGTACCTGGTAGGTGGGAGGGTTGCCAGATTTCTTTCTTTTCGTGTCTTACTACTCCTGGGGCTTTGAAATGCTCTGAATCTAGCTAGCAGATGGGAAAGAGAGGGTGGAGACACTCTACTTCCTTGCCACCTTTGCCCAGAAGCCATATACGTCAGTTCTGCTTGTGTTTCTGCTGTTGAGAAAGAGTCACAGTGTCCCACCTCAATGCAACAGCCCTGGGGGAAAGGCCACTGGCTAGTGACAGGTTGATGTATACAGGGGAAGGAGGAATCTTGGTGGACACTTGGTCTCCTCTGCCTACAACGTTTATTGTATTTAAGGATCTGGGTTGGATACTGGTTGGATATCCCAGGGGCTAGGCATTGGATTTGTCACTATCTGGCATGGGGATTCCCACCTGCCCTGCCTGTTGGCGAGGCTGTTGTCAAGATGAGAGAGAGAATGAGTGTATCCTGAGAAGAGAAATGTATTATGGCTGAAGGGTAGGGGAAGAAGGCCAGTTATGACTCCTTGCCATGCCAAGAACACTCTAGCCCAGCACCAGGGATGCTTTGGGAAACTATTCCTAACTTGCAGCGGATTGCTACACTGATTCAAGGCTGTGTGTTTGAAAACCTTCATTATGTCTTTTTACAGGATACCAATTTGTCTGAAACTGACTCTGTTTGTAACCAAAGTGACAGAACAGCTGGGATGCCACAGGGCCTCAGTAAAAATCCCAGATTCAAACAATGGGAACAAAAGTGATACAGCAGTCCCCGCTTGGCTATTCTTTGTCACACCTACAAGAATTACATGGTTTGGTCTTTGAATATTATTGCCTCTTAACTGTTTCTTGGATTTATCGCCTAAAAGGGGCCATTTACCCAGTTTTGTATCACTCATGTCTGTTGTAAAAGGCATTAGAATGTGTGGAGGAAGAAAAAAAACCAGAGCCCTCTGTGAATTGTATACTTGAAACGAGAGAGATATTGGCCTTAAATTTGGCCATAATACATAGAGGAGACTTAGACTGTAATTTTGGAAGCAGTTTGCAGTGACATTGGCCCTTAAAGTCTGTCTTCTCTTGCTGTCAAAACGAGAAGGCACGGTGCTCAAATGCTAGCATTTGATATGTTATAAAGGGGAACGTTTGCACGGAAAGTGGGAAATGAGACCAACACAGACATCGGGGAAATTAAGAAGGCCTGTTCAACCCTGGGTTTAAATAGACAGTAAATAGGAAATGGTGTCATGCGTTGTTGACTCATCCTTCTTCTGGGAACAGGCATTCAGAAATCAAAAGCAATTGGCTAGCTTCCCCTTGTTATCAAAAGTAAAAGGGTCACAGAGCTGGAGAGATAAACGCCCAGGGCCACACAGATCACCTCGGTGTGTGATGCAGTTTTGAATTATGAGTGGGAAACAGGGAGATCAAGTTCCTGGAGGAATGGGGAGAAATTGAAGCGTCAGACCAAAGTGCAGGAGCAGTCTTGTCTGGTCTAAAGATTTTTAAAGAAGCTAGAAGTGTGTGTGTGTGTGTGTGTGTGTGTGTGTGTGTGTGTGTGTGTTTGAGACCTACGCTGTGTATATTAGTGAAAAATTGTCAGCTTGTCTTAATTGTCCTGAGAACCACTTGTCTCTGGCTTTTATTTTAGTGGGAGGAGAAGGCATAACTGCTCTGGGCATGGGATACAGGGAGGGCTCTCTGGTTTAGCAACACATTCTCTGGGTAAACAATCAGGCTCAGTTTTTGTGGTCATAGCCTCTGGGGGCTAATGCCATTTGGAATCTACAAAGTTATATGGAGGAACTACTGTTAGTTGATACTCTTTCAAAAACTGAAATTATTTACTTTATAGAAATGCCATATTCATCCATTGCCCATACTTTTGTTTCTAGTACTTTGAATTAAGAGATCAGCATAGATGGTTTTATTTGGGATTGAAAGCGTAACCAGTTTAGAAATCTCCTCAGTACTGTAAAGAAAATAAAATCAAAGCATTCAAGTTGTTGGCTGACCCGTAAAATGGATAGAATTCAGTTTAGTAATTTTTGTGTGTGCAAGTTGCCACAGCTAATTGAAGTGTTCTAGGTTTAATATCCCAATCTTTTTAGGAGGTTTGGCTTTTAGGGAAAAAATTTCCTTGGTGTAGAAAAAAAGAAATTACCATGGAACAAATGGGAATTGACAAAGATGAAATATAATCAGAGAGAAACTGTTAGGAGTTCTCTGTGCCTGTTTAAAAACTGCTAGTTTGATGATTAAAAAGCTAAGCAACTACTCCTTAAAAAAATAAAAATAAAC